>JAYWIR010000068.1:338181-481149 GCA_036172245.1 Raillietiella orientalis | reverse complement strand
TCGAGGGTCTTTCTATCTGATATCTCCCTGATCGCCGGAGCGCTTTCCGGAAGAAGAAGTCGCGAGACATCCCGTTCCGGTGGAGCGCGCGCGTACAGGGAGGAGTAGAATTTTTTTAATAAGCCTTTCACCTGGGCGGGGGCCGAGTGCTCCGTGTCCTGGTCGTCCAGTAAGCTGGCCGACCCGGCTGCCAAGCCTGTTTCTTGGTTCCCGCAAGGTATTCGGCTAGCCTGCGTACGTCTGGTGTTCGCGCGTAACATCGAGATAGTAAATACCATCTCTCGTTACGCACGCTTTCACCAAACCCGGCAGGCAGGAGATTCATAGGGAACTCGTCGTAAAAATTCCGGACCGAGCGCTTGAAGCGGTCCCAGTCCTGAAGCGTCTGCAAGCTGAAACCTCGTATGAATCCGCGGAGATGCTCCGCGGCTTCCGGAAGTTTCAGCCAGTCCCTCGGTAAGCGCCACGCAGATGACGGATGACCCCTATCGCGTGGGCGCACCTCGAGTACGATCCGGTCATGGTCCGACAGTTCCGACGGTAACTTGCCGCGCCTGCCCACGCGTGAGCATAAGTGCTGGTCAATAAACACGTGATCTGTGCTGTCGTTCCTTTCTGGATCTCCCACAAACAAGTTGCGCGTGTGCATCTCTGCGCACAGCTCGTTCATGCGGTCCCGAAGTGTGTCGGACGCTCCTGACAGCAGGCGCAGGTTAAAGTCACCTGCGATTAGGTGCGCTTTGCGCACTCCCGCTTCGTCCAGATATTCGCGCCTCAGGGTAAGGAAGCAATCTCAACTTGCCTTTGCCCCTATTGCGTCGCTGCCGCTTGGGGCGTACACGTTGGT
The DNA here is from genome assembly GCA_036172245.1 of Raillietiella orientalis. Classification (NCBI taxonomy): domain Eukaryota; kingdom Metazoa; phylum Arthropoda; class Ichthyostraca; order Raillietiellida; family Raillietiellidae; genus Raillietiella; species Raillietiella orientalis. Next base: position 480,302 of record JAYWIR010000068.1, on the reverse strand, counting down.
AATGATCAGATCGATGGAGTCCGACCACCTAATGGTCAACTGCCCGACGCGACCGGCACTATCGAACCGTACGTTCTTTGCCGCAGCCTCGACAGCTGGACGAAGCAGGAACGCGACACCGCAAGATTTAACGGTGGAGCAACGCCACAGCAGCCGTCCACCCGAGATACGCTCGATCTCCGTTGCCTGGTCTGCGGAGATAACGTGGATCTCTTGCAGCAGCACCAGGTCGAACGATGCCAAGGTGGAGGCCACGTCTCGTCTCTTGCCGTCGTCGCTTAGCCCGTTGACGTTCCAACAAGCAATTCGCAGACGGCGGCAAGAGACGATTCCTGGCATTAAGGCTGGAAACGTGACGTTGCAGCACCTGTCAACGGACAGATGGGAGGGACGAGTAAGGGGACCGCGGCCATCTCAGGCACTTGAAGCACCTGGGGCACAGACTCTACCCTTTCCCTCCCTCCGGGGTCGCAGCGTGAGGTGACCTCTCGAGGACAGTCCCCAGTTCCCTACTTTATTGGCACGCTCGCTTCCCTCAATTATCTCTCCCTTTTCCACGGACGGGATGATTTTGCGGGTAGCCTTCTTCGTGCGATTGGCCTTCGGGCGGGAGGCCGCTATGCCGCAGGCTGTGTTTTCCGCCTCTGCGTCAGAGTTCGGAATCTGAGACTTCTTGATCGAGGTCGGACGCCTTAAGGCCTTTTTCGCGGATTTAAGGGGACGCTGCAAGGACGTAGCGAGCTCCTCCGCCGCTCGCTCAAAGGCGACGTCGTCGAGCATGCGTTCGACGACGGACGCCACCGCCGGGTCGATAGCCTCCGGCATTAATTTGCCGGAGGGCTGAAAGTCGGCAGCGACGAGTGCAATTTTGCCACTCTTTTCGACCGCAGGAATGCGCTTGATGACGACAGAGCAGCGTTTGATATTTTCGCGACGCGGCAAATTCTCGCTGCGTTTCGCGACAGTTTTTTTTGCTTCCTTGAGGCTTTTCTGCCTCTTGGATTTTACTGCCTGCCATCCAGGTTCCTGGCCGTTCTCCTCGACCTTGTCCGAGTTTTCCAAGATCTCGGAGCTGACCTTCACCTGGGGCACGACAGTTGTTTTACGAGCGGCGGCTCTCTCTCGGGCTGCCTAAACTCTTCTTTTTCTCGCCGCGCGCTTCTTCGCATTCCGTGCGGACGCGACGCGGACTTCATTTTGCGGGCACACTGGAAGAGTGTGCTTGGGTTGCTTGCATTGCTTGCACTGCAAGTGAGGGCACATTTTTTTTAGGTGACCTGAAGTACTGTAATGCCCGCAGAAATGCGGCCTACCGACATACCAGATGTCAACGGGTTCGCCGTTGACCTCCAGCTTGTTAGGTAGAGAGCAACCCTCGCGGACCGTGATGCGCGCGGAAGCCACACCGCAATTCAGGAGATCGTAGTCCCAAAACGGAGTCGGCCTTATCCACAACGCGTGGACAGTCCCAAATTTAATTAGTTCCTTTCGGACAGCCTCTTCGGCCATCCGGAAGGTGATTCCGAGAAGGTGGATCACGATAGATCTATCCTCCGTGATGGGGAGGAGCCGGCGATTCCCTAAAGGAACAGGTGTACGGAGAAGACGCTGGGCAAGACTTGCTTCTTTGCAAATCACCTCAACGTACTGTCCACCACTCCTGATGGTCATCGCCAAGAGCTCCTTCTGTGGTACTTTGAGGGAGTGCATCGCTTTCGAGAAAGCGCGAGCACTCTCAAAGGAGTAAAGGTTGCCTACCTTGTAGAGTAGAGGGGGATTGTACCCCTCCTCCAGGTAGGCTTTTAACTCAGCCGCAGCCGCTTGCGTTGGCGCCGCAGCCACGGAACTCCAGCTTCTCCCTAGCGAGGGAGTCGCTTCTGTGGGGGCGGTTGCCCCCACATCCATTGATTCAGGAGGCGACATAGACGTCGCCTCCTCCTTAACATTGGTGGTGGTCCCAGGCATTGCTGCCTAGCCACCACCGAATCCACTGGCACACCAACAAAAAAAAGAAAAAAAAAATAAATTTACAAACGCTCAAGAGCAAAACAAAAACCCGTCCCCTCTCGCGCCGAAACCTGGAGGGAGACGGTTCAGGGGAAACTGGTCGCCGAACTCGCGGACTGAGCTCTTCAAGTCGTCCCAGTCCGCGAGCGACTGCAGATGGAAGCCTTGCAGGAACGAGCGAAGATGTTGCGCTGCTCCTGCGAGGCGCAACCAGTCCCCTGGCAAACGCCACGCTGTGGAGGGTGCACCTCTACCGCGCGGGTGTATTTCTAGCGCGAGCCGGGGATGGTCAGAAAGTTCGGATGGCACTGCCCCTCGATTTCCCACCCGCGCAGGAGCACACAGAGGGAAAGTCCATAGCTCGGCACAAAGTGCAAGCATCCGGAACTGCACTTGCAGTCCGATTCTCTCCATCGTCAGGATGCCACGCCCAGCATCCCGACGTGGAGCAGTGAGTTCTTTCAGGAAGATCCTGGATCGCGCCGGACCACAGAGAGCGTTCCTTAGCAGGCGTTTTGCCCGCTCTTTAACCGCATAGGGGGGGTGCAAGGCAAAAAGGAGGGGTCGGAGGAGGGGGGCCACGAAGGTGTTCCAAATAGCCGCCCGTTCCGGCAAGGTGAACTTGCCGTTAATGAACGGGCTGGCGGCCAACTCGGCCTTATGAAGGCAGTCCGACCACGCCTCGGCAGCGCCGAGGTCGCCCAACGGAACCTTCAGGTACTTGAAGTACCCCGACGTGGGGATTCCTAGGCGGATCCAGTCAGACTGCCCTTCCCACGACGCACCCACAGGAACGACCACGCTCTTCTCTCTGTTCACGCTCACGCCCGCTCCCCGACGAATCAGGTCGAAGAATTCTTCGACACTGGACGCCGGGGTGGACATGGTGAGCAGAAGAAGTAGGTCATCTGCATAGGCAACCACGGCAGGCGTTCCCGGGCAAGAGCTAGGCAGGTATTCCAGCGTCAGCCTGTACGCTATCAGCACCAACTCAAAGAAGATGCTGAAGAGCAACGGGCTTAAACTGTCACCCTGCCTGATGCTTCTGCGCATGGGAATACCGTATACGTGGCAGCCGCTAAAACAAATGCAAGTTAGCGCGTGGCGTCAGCATGCGCGCAAGTACTTGAGTTGAGCCGGGAGACCCAGGTGTTCCAAGAGCTCCAATAGGAGTGCTTGGTTCTCGCAATCGAACGCCTTGTGGAGGTCGACTGCAACCGCCAAGGCACCCGGCGTACCCTCTTCCCGCTTCTGTCGATACCGTGTGCATTTAGCAGTGGCATTTGTCACGAATCGACCTTGTTGCTCTACGCGCTCCTGCAGCTCCATCCGGGTGCGTGCAACCAGGAGGTTCGCGTCCATGGATCTCCCGGGAACAGCGTAAGTCTGCTCCGGGCTCACCAAGGACGGCGCGATTCTCCCTAGGCGCGCAATCCACATCTTGGAAAACAACTTGACGTCCGAGTTCACCAAAGTGACCGGACGCCAGTTGTTTAAATGGCGTGCGTCTCAAACTTTCGGAAGGAAACGCACCCTCGCTGAGCGGAAGGAGTTGGGGACATCCCCCGAAACCCTCATCAGCGACGAGAGGCGATGCACCAGGGGGACGAGCTCCACCGCGAAGCACTGATAAAACTCCGCAGGCAGCCCATCCTCGCCTGGCGCTTTTCTTCTCTTTAGCTTCGCTATTGCGGAGGAAATTTCCGCCTCCGTGAAGGACTCGTCGAGCCGTGAGCGTTCCTCTTCGCTAACTACGGCAGCAACCTGGGAAAGCAGTATCTCCGAATAGATAATTTTCGTTGGTTCTTCCGCATATAGCGAGAAGTAATAACTTCTTATTATACGGCGAATACCGGCTGGTGCCCAGCATTCCAGGCCTTTTTCATCGAGCTGGGAAAATGCTCCTGACTGCCAGACCTGGCGCTCGGCTCTTGCCCTGTATTCCGCAAGCCAACTGACATCCGCGCGTCTCGAAAAGGTGCACACCTGCAGGAAAGTCCTGCTGTTGGCGACCCCTTCTCCTAAGGCTCGCGGAAGCCGGTGCAAAGGAAAGCGTTCACAGAACTCGCGGACTGAACTCTTTAAATGATTCCAGTCCGCAAGTTCGCGGATAACGAAGGTCCGGAGGTGCTGACGGAGATGATCCGCCACCACCGGGTGGCTAAGCCAATCTGCTGGCATCCTCCAGTTCTTTAACGGAGATCACTTGCCTGACGGAAGGAGCTCGAACTCCGACCTGTGATCGTCAGAGAGAGCGGACGACAATCTTTTTCTTCTTCCCACACGAGGGTGCAGGTTTTCATCGAGAAAGATGTGATTTGGCGACCTTCTCATCTTAGGTACGCCGACCATCAAGTTGGAAGCGCGTACTGACGCGCACTCGATTGCCGACGTGCGCTCCTCGAGCAGCTCCAATCTTCAGAAAGCAGGTGGACGTTGATGTCCCCTGCGACGAGACGCGCCACTTGGGAGCCGGAGTTGTTGAGCCAGTGGCATTTCACTTCCTCGAAGAGCGCAATTCTTTCTTCGAACAAGCGAGAGCCACTCGGAGCGTAGATGTTCGTTACGACAAGATCGATGGACTCGGACCACTTGACAACAAGTTGGCCCACGCGTCCGGCGTCGTCAAAACGAACACTACGTACCGCCTCCGCCATTTTTCCTCTTACGAGGAACGCGACGCCGCACGTGTGTGGCTCGCCGCACCGCCAAAGTAGCGTTCCGCCTGCGCGCTCCTCCATTTCGGCTGCCTGCTCGTCAGAGATTACGTGAATCTTCTGCAGGAGCACGAGGTCAAAGGGGCGCAAGGCGCTCGCTACTAAGCGCCTCTTCTTGTCATTCTGCAGTCCGTTCACGTTCCAAGAAGTAACGCACAGACGACGAGAAGACGCGATTCCCCGCAGTGATGCTGGAAACTTGGCGGAATTTTGCCCGCTTTACCCGGCGAGCGGACGGTGAGCAGCACTGCTGACTGAAGATCACGGTCGCCACCGTTCTCCTTGGTGCTGCACGAAATCGAGTGCTCATTTCCGCGTAACGTCGTTTGACGCACCGGGATGAGCTCTCGCTCCTTCGCGGCCTGCGCTGCGAGCCTCAGGGCCTTAGCCCGTCGCGCTACGGCTTCCGCGCGTGTGATCCGACGTGCGTTCGTGATCTCAGACTCCCTTTGGGAGTCTGATTGAAGCGCAGGCGCTTCGCGACACACCTGCTCTGTCGGTTTGGAGGTGCTCGCGAATGGGACCGCGGACAATTCCTTTTTCGCGATCACCGGAACATCGTCTCTGGCGATCCCAACTTTCGCGCAATTGGCGACCGCGGCGGTACCCTTTGCCGCGGCAGAGGGAACCTTCGCGCGAGTCTTCTGCATCGCGCGACTGTTCTTTGCCTAGGAGAGGCTCTTGGAACTAGGTTGCGGAGAATTTTTGGGAGATTTTATTTTTCTCCCCTTCATCGCAACCGTCCACCCACCGTCCGTTCGTTCGGAGCGCTCCTCGACTTTCGTGAGGGACGCCTCCAAACGTTCCTCCCCAACCGCGTGGGGCGCAGCTTACGCTGCACCCTTAAAAGGCGGCAAAAGCGCGGCCTCCGCGGCAGTCGGGAGATTGCTAATCTCTTGCAGAGTCGGTGAACTTGCTTCGCGGCTCAAAGTATTGTGCGCTCGAAAACTTAATCAGTAAATTGTGCTCGTGTGTGCGCGGAGAGGGGAAGTTTCCAGACGAAACTACAAAAAAAACACCGAGGAGATCGCTGCGGAAGACCTGCAGTCGTCCCATGCAGCAAGACCAGCTGTTAGGATGCAGGCACCTAAAGGAGGAGTGGAGAGACCGTCGTCCCCAATGGAAGCCATGGAGGTAAAGGGCGGCAACGGCGAGGCGGTGGCAGGCATGCCGAGGATCGCGCCCGCGGCGGCCTTTGCTGCGCCGGCAGCGGTGATGCCAAGGGTCGTGCCCGCGGCGGCGACGGCGGAGGTCGTGCCCGCGGCGGCGACGCCGAGAATCGTGCCCGCGGAGGGGAAAGTCGCGCCTGCAGCGGCGATGCCGAGGGTGCCGCACGCGGCGGCAACGGTGGCGACGTCGAGGGTTGAGCTGGCGGCGCCTACGTCCCAGGCAGGACCCGCGGGCGTCCACGCGGTGCAGGGCGAGATGCCATCTTGTTCGGCTGCGGCGTCGCAGCCCTTTTCTTATGCGTCGGTGGCGGATGGACAGGCGAGTGTCCACCCACCTAGGAAATTTGGTAAGCCGCTTAGCGGAAAAGTTCTAAAAGTGGACCGACCAATAGTCGAAATAGGCCCCAACGTGAAGCCCATTATCTTCAAGACCGGGCTAATAAAATTTCATAACATCAGGGAGGTCTATTTGTCCCTCGACAAGACAAACATAGACTTTGATCGCATTCAGGCGATCATTCCATCGAACAAGCGGTTCACAGTCTTTACAGACTGTGAAAACATTAGAGAGCGATTGATCCAGAAGGGGATCAATAAGCAAGCACGGATGGTTTGTGGTATTGGCGAGATGCCATACACAACCGTCTTCTTAAACGGCATCTCTATCCTCACACCGCAACTAGCGGTGTGGAATTAAATGTAGCAGTTTGGGGAAGTTCTGGACCTTGATTTCCAGAACTTCTCTGGAAACATATTTTCTTGCGACATGATTGCCAAGATGGTGTTGAGAGAAGGAGCGGTGATCACTGGATTGGCCGTTATTGACGAACAATCCCAGAAAGTGAATGTGCGTTACCGGCAACAACCGGTATTCTGCACCGGGTGCAAGCAGTTAGGGCACAGGGCCGGCGCTTGCCCAACTTGCCGCTGCTTTCGCTGCGGCAAAGTAGGACATCAAGTCCGAAACTGCGGGCAGCCGGAGGTGTCCTCCTTCTGCAAGAAACACGGACATGCAAAATGGAGCTGTCCGGAGTTTGAAAACTGCAGAAGGATTCGAGGTCTCTCTCCCGTGAGAGAGAGAAACATCAAGGAGGCGGAACAGCTTCAGAAGGCAGGAAGGCCGAAGAAGGTGAAAGAAGCCGTCATGGTATCGAAAAACGGCTTCATACAGGTAGAGAAGAAAGGAAAGAGGAGGATGCCCTTCAAGGAGCAAGAAGCTCCTCAAATCCTGAAAGCAGCAGAGCAGGAAGGCGAGAAAATGGAGGTAGCGCAGGAAGGAGCGAAGGAAGAGAGACAGGAAGCCACTAAAGTGTCGCAGGAAGCTCTGCAGACCACGGAGGAGTTGGCAACACTGGCGGAGGAGATCATGGAGGTGCAGAGCGGTCCTCAGCAAGAGAAAATCTTGCAGAAGATCTGCACTGCACAAGAGAACATCAACCAGGTGGTGGAGGTCGCTGAACGCGAGAAGTTAGAGGAACAGCTTCTCGACGTGAAGGCGAACTTCTGCGCCAAGGTCGAGATAGAGGCGCTATCTCGAAAATTGATCGCGCAGGCAGAACACTCTACGGAGGAGGCGGAAATTACCGACCTCACAGGTACGGAGAGTGACGCCGGCAGCGAGAAGCCCGCTGCTTCTTCGACGTCTGGAAGAGCACGCTCTTCCAGACAGAAGAAGCTCAGGAAGGCCAAGAAATAGGTCTTCCCCTTTTATGACCTCTTCATTATCGACCGCCAGGAGTCTGAACATCGCCTCCTGGAACGTAAACGCTGTGGTCGACCAGGGAAAAAGGTGAAGGATTGTGCGGACCATCGCACAACAAGACATCGTGTGCCTGCAGGAGACCCACAGGATGGGTCTCGAGATCAGCCAGCGAATGGAACGGCGATTCAACGGGCAGATGTTCGTCAGCAAAGGAGAACGGAACACGAAGGTTGTGGCGGTGCTAATAAAGAACCACTTAGCCCCCACTATTCTGGAAGTGTTCTGCCCCCAACCCGGAGAAACCATCGGCGTGCGACTGTCCTGGTCCCCAACTGTTCACCTTATCCTGGTGAACGTGTACGGGCCGCACAAGCTAAAACATCCTTGTGCGGAGGCGCTGCATGCAGCACTCCGGCAAAAGGTAACCCCCAAGCACGTCGTGATTGTTGCTGGCGATCTCAACATCTTGGATGAGATCATTCATTCAGAAGACGCCAGAGGAAGGACGGCGTATCGACGGCTATCCGACGAGTTCGGACTGGTCTGGCAAACAGCAAGCCCCAAGCCGATTGATCACGTTCTGCACAGCAGCAAACTTGGGAATCGCATCCAGAATTTCCGAGACATTATGACCACGGTGTCCGATCACCCCCTGGTGCGGTTTTCCCTAAGAACGGAGAATCCTCGTCGGAGGCAAGGCACCAGGGAGGCGCTCATCAGCATGCCCGCCTGGTTCGGATCCCATCCTGGACATCAGGCTGACCTGGAGGCGATTCTGAGGGCAACAACTATCCGAAGAGTCGCCGACTGGGACAGCCTGAAACACAGGATACACCTGTTTGCGAACATGCAGTTCGGGGATAGGCGCTTGAGGCAAGAGGCGTACCGGGAGCTGAACATCCAAGATCGCTCCCTCTCAAAGTACTTCGATCAGTACGAGAGTAGGTACGTCCTCAATAACATAAAAGGGGAAGTCGGCGTGCTGGAGAAGAGAAATCTGGCAACAGATATCTTCTGCATCCAGTACGACGGCCAAAAGCGACAGTCGTCTGAGGACATCGTGGATGCCTTTCACAGGCATTACACGAAACACTTCAGGCGACAACAGCTGTGTCGCTCTAGTCAACAGGCCTTCTGGAGCTATCTCGAGAAGAGGACCGACGACCTCCAGCGGAACAGACTGGAGGAGGAGTTCTCCGAAGAAGAGGTGAAGACTGCGTTTGGGCAACTTCGCAAGGACGTGGCAGCGGGCCCTTACAGTGTACCCATCACGCACTATCAGCGGTACCTGCACGCCTACCTGCGCTTGTTCCACCAGTTGACCCTCTGCATCCGGGAAGAAGGCAGACTACCTCAGCCCTTCTACGAGAGTCGGATGAGATTGCTGCCGAAAGGAGGCGACTCTACCCAGATCTCCCAATGGAGGCCAATCTCGATCCTAAACTCCGATGCCAAGTGGTTGGCGAAGATCTGGTCCAACCGCTTAGGCAAGGTCATGTCGAGGCTGATCTCTCCGGTCCAGACATGTGCAGTCCCAGGACGACACATGTCGGACAATGTCAAGTGTGCCCAGGCCACTGTTGGACTCTGTCGATACGTCGGCGAGAACCTGGTGCTGGTGTTCACTGACATGGAGAAGGCCTTCGACTCCATCGACCATGGGATGCTGCTGAAGGTTCTGGAGAAGCTAGGGCTTCCGAAACACTTCAGCAACTTCGTGAGGGCGGTACTCCAGAACCAGTACTGCCGGATCAAGATCAACGGCCAGGAGACGGCAGCAATCAGGATGGAACGAGGAGTCCGACAGGGCGACTCGCCAAGTCCGATGCTGTTCGTCATCTATATGGAGGCGTTGTCGTCCTTTATCGAGAAGAGCGGACGACTAAGCGGGATTACCATCGATAGCCAGCGTCTTACCCATCTGGCATACGCCGATGATCTACTCTTCTTCATCAAGGGAGAGAAAAATCAGCGTGCGTTTCTGGATGTGGACCTGATGGAACAGGGCTTGGGCTTAAAAATCACTTCCCAGAAGAGCCAGCTTTTGCCCGTCGGAATACTGGATCTCTCCACTCTAACGGGTAGTGGATTCCGTACGGTGGACACGACCAAGTACCTGGGAGTCTACATCGGCGACGGCACTGCGTCGAAGCTGCTGTGGAAGGAAATCCTGGGGAAAACGGCCAAGGAAGCAGCCAAGTACACCCGAACGGACCTTGGGATGAAGCGAAAGGCCAACATATGGAACGGAGTACTCCTTCCGAAAGTGCTCTTCGGGGCGGCCTTCGCCAGGATGAACAAGGACACTACTAGGAAGTTCGACAAGCTGCAAAGAAAAACACTCTGGGGCCACTATCGCCCAAGAGTAAGACTGAAACCCCTGTGTCGTCCCAGGGAAGAAGGCGGTTCCGGGATGAAGTCGCTTGCACATTCCATGGAAATCATGGATACGCGACACATCCTGGACATGGCCACTTACTGGGATGACTGGCCGTATGCGGCGCACAGGGCCTACGCCTTGTTGCTTAACAACTCGAAAGGTCTGATGACTGCGCTGCTAGGCAAAGTAGGGGAATGGATAACAATCGACCCGACCTGGAGGAGGAAGCAACGGCTGGTGCGGAAGCACCAAATCAAGATCGTGCCGCGAAGCAGGGAACTCTGGCAGGACGAGTCCATCCTGGTGATCCCTTGGTTGCTTCCTGTCCCGCCGGACACGAGAACCTGGATCTACCAGCGGTCCAGAGTTACCCTACTGCAAATCCAGGAGTGGAGGCGAGGAGGCTACCTACATCAAACTCGTATACTTCGGTATACAGAGATGATGTTTGGAAGGTTTACCCACAGGACCCGCGAAGTGTGGTTCAACCACAACGACTTCGCATGGTCGAGGGTAACAGAACAAACCTCCGAAGGCTTATCCAAGAAAACGACCGTGACACCAGTGCCCTCCAGGAAGCCACCGAACGCTACGGGAGTGAACGGTTCAACCTGTTAGCGATCGGCACGACGCTCGGGAGGAGTGACCTTCCGCCGGGCACCCAGGATGACCTCCTGATGTTTTATCACGGAGGAATCCAGAGTGGGTCCCGATTGCAGCACTTCACAGGAAGACGGGAAGACCGAGACTGCGCAGCATGTGGAGACGACGACACGAGACTTCACGTCTTGACGTGTCCCACACTGCTGCATGACTGGCTGATCCTGAAAAGGATCATAGGACTTACCAACAAGTCCGTTATGGATATCCTCGCCGGGATGTTTCATGGGGATGGTAATGTTCCCTGCTACAATCCCATGGTGAGGACGACCATAGCCCTCTTCATCACCACCATACTTGTGCGGTGGTGGAAAATGAGGAAAGCCAGGAGAGCCGCACCACCGATGGAGATCCTACAAGGGCTCTTGAAGAGGGAAATCGGCATCAGGAACTGCGGGAAGATCCACGCCTGGACGTACCGATTCATCCTGAAGAGGATCCAGGACGACGCCCGGGACCATCCAGCTGGAATTCCCCCCTGAAAAGCAGAACTCTAGTGCAACCCAAGGACCCCCAAGTGCAAAATGTTTGTATTGAGTGAATGAGAGTGTGAATGTAAATTTTGTATTTTTATAGAAAAATAAACTTACCCCACCCCTTGTGGGACTTGGGGAAACTTAGCGATCGCGAGAGGCGCTGCCTCTTCCAGATCGGAGGGTTCGCGCGTTGCCTTTGCGACCGTTGGGGGCACTGCTGTAGCGGTTGTGCTCGCCCTAGCAGTTCCTTCCTTGGCCGCAGTAGGCGCTGCGTAAACGCGCGAGGACTGCGGGTTTGCCGGCTGTTTCTTTGCGGCACTCGGCGCCTGGGGCAACTTGGCCGCGGTAGCTTGACACGTCGCGGTGTTCTTTGCCCGCGGGCGCGATTTTCCCGTTTCGGGCACACTGGAAGAGTGTGTCTGCGTTCCTTGCATTGCTTCCACTGCAACTAGGGGCACCTTTTTTTTAGGTCACCTGAATTGCTGCAATGCCCCGCAGAAATGATGCTTACCGACATACCAGATGTCAACGGGTTCGCCGTTGACCTCCAGCTTGTTAGGTAGGGAGCAACCCTCGCGGACCGTGATGCGCGCGGAAGCCATACTGCATTTCAGGAGATCGTCCTTTCAAAACGGATTCGGCCGTTTCCACAACGCGTGGACAGTTTCAAATTTAACTAGTTCCCTTCGGATAGCTTCTTCGGCCATCCGGAAGGTGATACCTAGGAGGTGGATAACGATAGATCTATCCTCCGTGATCGGGAGGAGCCTGCGATTCCCTAAAGGAACAGGTGTATGGAGCAGACGCTGGGCAAGACTTGCTTCTTTGCAAATTACCTCAACGTACTGTCCACCACTCCTTATGTTCATCGCCAAGAGCGCCTCCTGTGGTACTTTGAGGGAGTGCATCGCTTTCGAGAAAGCGCGTGCACTCTCAAAGGAGTAAAGGTTGCCTACCTTGTAGAGTAGAGGGGGATTGTACCCCTCCTCCAGGTTGGCTTTTAACTCAGCCGCAGCCGTCTGCGTTGGCGCCGCAGCCACGGAACTCCAGCTTCTCCCCAGCGAGGGAGTCGCTTCTGTGGTGGCGGTTGCCCCCACATCCATTGATTCAGGAGGCGACATAGACGTCGCCCCCTCCTTAACATTGGTGGTGGTCCCAGGCATTGCTGCCTAGCCACCACCGAATCCACTGGCACACCAACAAAAAAAAGAAAAACAATAAAACCACAAACGCTCAAGAGCGAAACAAAAACCCGTCCGCCCTCGCTCGAGGACTGGGACGATCTGAAAAGATCGGTCCGCGAGTTCTTCTGCCGCTTTCCCTTGCACCAGCTTCCGCGCGGCTTCGGAGAGGGCGTAGCCAACAGCAGAGATTTTCTGCAGGCCCGCTCCTTTTCCAGGCGCGCAAACTTTGGTCGATTATCCGAGTACAAGGCCAAGACCGAGCTCCAGGTCTGGCAGTCAGGGGCGACAGTTCTGCTCGACGACCAGGACCGGGAATGCTCGGCTCCAGCCGACGTGCCACGGATAGTCAGGCGCTCTTACTATTCTCTGTATGAAGAGGCACCAACGAAACGCAGTCCCTCCGAGCTGCTTCTGCCGATTGATGCACCTGTCGTAGACGAGGAGGAACGCGCGTATCTCGAGGAGCCATTCACGGCAAAGGAAATTTCTTCGGCCATCTCGCGGCTCAAGAGACGAAAAGCACCAGGCAAGGATGGACTCCCCGCAGAATTCTTACAGTGCTTTCCGCGGAGCTCATCCACCTGGTGCTTCAACTCTCGTCGCTGATGCCAGACGCGGGCGATGTCCCCGCCTCGTTTCGCTCACCGAAGGTGCGTCTCTTGCCGAAAGGCGGACATTTGCGCCAACTGAACAATTGGCGTTCGATTAAGTTAGTGAATTCGACGTCAAGTTGTTCTCCAAATTTTGGGTGGCGCGGATGGGTAGGATCGCGGAATCCTTGGTAAGTCCGGAGCAGGCGTACGTTGTTCCTGGGCGGTCCATGCACGCGAACCTCTTATTCATCCGCACATGGCTGCAATTGCAGCATTGCGGTACCACGGATCGTCGTGCGGAAGCGACGCCATCGATCTCTCACCGACGGAGGCGCGGATCGCAAAGGGAGACACCGGGAGCCTTCGCGGTTGCAGTCGATTTGCTCAAAGCTTTCGATTGCGTGAACCAAAAGCTTCTCCTTGAGCTCTTGGAACGTCTGGGCCTCCCGGCATCCCTGTTGGCGTACTTGCGCTCCTGCTGGCGCCACGCGATTACATCCATTGTTTTCAGGGGCTGTTACGTGTACGGCGTGCCGGTTAGGGAGGAAATAGGCAGGGCGATAGCTTAAGCCCGCTGCTCTTTAGCATCTATCTTGAAATGGTGCTGGAGGCTTACAGGCTGACGCTAGCCAACCTGCCGAACTCGTGTCCAGGTACGCCGGCCGTGGCAGCCTATGCCGACGACCTGCTTCTCCTGTTGCCCATGTCCACCCCGGCGGCGTCGCTTGAAGATTTCTTTGAGTTGATCCGTCGCGGTGCGGACGTGAGCGTCAAAAGGAGCAAGAGCATGGTTGTTCCGGTTGGAGCGACGTGGGAAGGGCATTCCGACTGGATCCGCCTAAGGATCCCCACGGGCAGGTACCTAAGGTAGCTTGGCGTGCCGTTGGGCGACTTCTGCATCTCAGAAGCGTAGTCGCACTGCCTTCGGAAGGCAAAGCGTGCACTTGGCCCGTTCTCAGGAGGCGAGTTCGTCTTGCCAGAACAAGCCAGCATCTGAAACACCTTTGCCCCACTCCTTCGCCCCTCGTTTTTTGTTTGCCCGCCCCTCCAGGAAGTCATAGTCTAGGCACAGCGCCTAATACGCAAAGCGTTGAGGTACGCTGCAAGATCACGCGTAAGAATTAAATACTTGGTGTCGCCGCGTCAGGATGCAGGCTTGCGCATCCTAGAATTAAAAAGCATCGAGCTGCAGGTGCAGTTTCGAATGCTGCGGCTCTGTGCCAAGCTGTGGTGTACGCCGTGGTGCTTACCCGCACGACTTGTACTAAGGCGCTGCACGGGAAGCGAGCGACTGCTTTCGTTGGTGCCCCACTATCGGCACACCAGAATAGGGTTTGGCTTCCCGCTGAGGCAGCTGTCCTCACTGCTGGAAGCCCAAAGCTGGATCTCCTGCCGCCTTATGAACATTAATGCATGGCGGCAGGAATCTTTTTCATCGTGGGCAGCTTCCGAAGGAACGCGCCCGGAAGATCTTCGACGCCTGCGACTTCTCCTCAGTCATCCAATGGACGAAGTCATGCAGGACAAGATGTCGGAACGTCTGGCCGCCACACCACTCGCCGCAGCGCTGTCTGCCTTCAGGGCAAGCAACGACAGTTGCCTACCGGTGAAATGGGAGTTCTGCTCAATAGCGGGAGGCAGTAAGCTCCTCGGCTGCTGGAAGACAAAGGAGCTGGTGGAAACTGCCACTCCTCGTAATCGGGCGAAGGGCCTGCTTCGATAGAGTCAACATTTAAGTGTGCCCTCCGAAGAGATGGTGGTCCCCCCGTTTGCTTGGATAGCTCCGTGTTCCCCTCAATGTGGAAACAAGATGTGCTGCTCTTTTTACACTGGGGCTTGCAATGTAATAGGCAGCGAAGCATAGTTTCCGGGGCAGCCGCTCCGCCAAACTCTTTGAAATGCGGTGAGATCGAGTCTTTATCGCACCTGATGATGAACTGTGGCGAAGGCTGATTTCAGCCATCCTGCCACAGAAAGGCACTGCCATTGATGTGCTGCGGCGTTTCTTCAGGAGGAATGGATTTTCGGTGGACGCGATTGTCGAAACCATGTGTGGCATACGCGCCATCGTGAAGGCCCGCTACGCCCTGGAGTTGTCAGCGCAGCGAAGGGAGGCTCACCAGTTTTCAGCAGAATCCATGAAAAACGCTGCTAGGTGGTCTCATCTTCGTAACGAGGTCAAAGAGGACTTCTCCGGCATCCACCGCCGGTTTACACACTTTTATGAACGGCTTAATCCGGTGACCACTACGTCCTGAAGCCCACCCATACCCCCTTCCCCGCTCGGTCTGCTAAAATACCGGTGCCATTACTATTATACCGGAGAGAACCAGAGCGATCCCAAAGCCCCTGTCCCGGCGTCCCCCCTGATTTCTTTTTCTTTTGTTTTTGTTTGTTTGTTTTTCCAGTTCCCGCAAACCGTTCTGTGTTATTCTGGACTGCTACCCAGCAATATTCTCTTGATACTTGTGCCGTCGTCGGTTGGGGGCATGTTCCTTAACTGGTTTATTTTATATATTCATTTCTATTGTATTTATATGAAATAAAAAGCCCGGCGTGACCGGGTGAGAAATCTCCTGCGCTTGTGCTGCAGATATAACGTGGATCTTCTGCAGCAGCGCCAGGTCGTAGGACTCCAGAAGGGCGGCCATGTCTCGTCTCCTGCCGGCGTCTCTCATGAGGTTAACGTTCCAAACGGCGATGCGCAGACGACGGCGGGAGGAGATTCCCGGCATGACTGCTGGGAAGATTAAGGTGTGGGGGAGCCCGCCTCGCAATAGGCGGGCGGAATGTTCATGGGGGTTTCGACCTTCTCAGGCACCTGAGGCATTTCTTGGGCCTCCACCCCCTCCATCCCCTCCGTGTCCGTGCGTGGGAGTCTCTCGGGCGACGGGTCCCGAGAGTTTCCCACGCTCATGGCACCCTCGCTTGCGGAAGCCATCTCTTCCCATTCGACGGGGGAGACGAGCTTCCTTGGCTTTGTGGACTTACGTCCAGCCTTCTTGCGCGTTGCCGTAGAAACGGAGGCTGGGTTTCCGGCCTCCACCTCGGTGTCGGAAGTTGGGGACTCCTGAGAAGAGACCGGAGGCCTTACGGCGTTTTTGCCAGCCTTCGAGGGTTCTGGCTACAACGAGGCTGCCAGCTCCTCCGCGGCTCGCGCGAAGGCTACGTCATCGATGGTGGTGTCTATGACGGACGCCGCCGCCGGCTCGCTCCCCTCGCTGTTGACAGAGTCAGCAAAGGGGAGGTCGTCGGTAGCGGCGACTTCTTTCTGGCAGCGGTCGGGAATAAGCTCCACGACAACGCAGCATTCTTTTATCTGCTCGCTTGCCTGCTGTTTTTTCTGGCGGTACGCGAGCTTTTTCTCCATCCTCCTTTCCTTCTTTGATTTTCTGGCCGTTGCAACCTGCCACCCAGGCTCCTGGATAGTTCCTTCGACTTGTTCGGCGTTGTTCGCCGGGCTCTCGGGTGCGGCCTGGGCCTTGGGCGCGGGTGGCACAGCCTTCGCGGCAGCTTTCGCCGCCAGCTTTTTCTGCAGCAGCCGGGCACGTTTTTTAAGGTTTCTCTTGGAAACCACCCGCACTGCTGCTTTTAGGCACACCTCCCTCGTGTGACCCATTGTGCCGCATACTTGGCACCGCACGTTGGGACACCTCTTTTTGATGTGGCCCGACGTATTGCAGAAGCCACAGTATTTCGGCTTCCTCACATACCAGAGGTCGACATTTTCGCCTTCGACCACCAGTTGGGGAAGAGTGCAGCCCTCCCGAACAGTAACGCGCGCAGCCGTGAGGCCGTGTTGCAGCCCCGTGTAGTCCTCGAAACGACTAACTTTTGACCACTGCGCGTGGACCGTTCCGTATTCTTCCAACGCGGCGCGAACCTGTTCCTTACGCATCCGCGCGTTAACACCTAACACGTGGACCACCATACTGCGGTCCGCCGTAATAGGAGCAGCATGCGCGTCCCCATCACAACGGCGGTTTTAAGCAGTCGTTCGGCCAGCTCTGCTTGTTTGCAGATGACCTCAACGTACTAACCCCCGCTGCGGATGGTCCTATCGCTGAGCTCCACCTCTTTGACATCTAGAGAGCGCATCCCCTTCGAAAAGGCGCGCGCGCTTTCTAAAGAATAGAGATTGCCTACCTTGTAGAACAATGAGGGATTATACCCCTCCTCCACATAGACCGACAATTCGGCCGCGGCTGCAGGCGATGGCGCCTACACAACGGTGCTCCACGCCCGCGCGCAGCGCGGACCGATTCTGTGGGGGCGCATGCTCCCACCTCCATCGCCCCTGGGGGCGACGTTGACGCCGCCCCCTGGCTCTCCATCCCCAATGGGGGCGGCGTTTCCGCTGCCCCCTGGCCATCCCTGGTGGTCGCGTCAGGCATCGCTGCCTGATCAACCACCTAACCACACGACACTAGCACTAGGGGAGACTTCCTGGCACGACGAGCACCGAGAAAACACGTCCGCCCTCGAGCGCATAAGGCGTTCGACTGCGTGGACCACGATCTCCTGCTGTAGCTCCTGGGACGCATGGGCTTCCCTTTCTCCCTACTGACCGAACTGCGCTCTTGCTGGCGCGGCGCGCTAATTAATATCTCTTTCAGAGGTCAAATGCCGTACGGCGTGCCGGTACTGCGGGGCATACGGCAAAGCGATAACCTGAGTCGCCTGCTCTTTAGCACCTACTTTGAGTTGGTGCTGAGAGCGTACAGGGTGACTTTGGCCCCCTTGCCGAGCTCGTGCACCGGCACGCCCGCCGTAGCAGCGTACGCCGACGATCTTCTGCTCTTGTTGCCAATGTCCACCCCGGCGAAGGAGGTCGGGGATTTCTTCGACCTGCTTAACCGCGGAACCGGACTGCAGGTTAACAGGGCGAAGTCGTCGGTTGTGCCAATAGGTGCGACGTGGGCAGGGCAGCAGGACTGGGTCCGTTTGGGGATCCCCACGGCGAGGTGCTTGAAGTACCTTGGTGTGCCGTTGGGGGACTACTCCCCTGCGGAAGCGTGGTCTGGCTGCCTCCAAAAAGTGGAAACGGCGATCGGCCCGTTCTTGGAAGACAAGTTTCTCCTTCCGGAACGGGCCGCGGTGTAGAACGCGTTCGCGGCTCCTATCCTCCGCCCCCTGCTTTTTGTTTGCCCCGCCCCCAGAGAGTTGAAGAAACGGACGAAGGACTTCCTGAGAATTGCCCTTTGTGTAAGAGGGAGGCTCCGAGTCCCGTTGAAGGACTTGTGTGCTCCACGTCGGGATGGCTGTCTCGGCCTCTTGACGATGGAGCGAGTAGAGATTCAGCTGCGATGGTGAACCCTCGCCATCGCAGCGAAGTTATGGAGCACCCCTTGGTGCATTCCGGCCCGACTCCTTGCCAGCCGTGTATCTGGGACGGAGGGTCTAGCGTCTCATCTTCCATGCCGTGGCTCGAAGATCAAGAGATGCAGTCTTCTCCTGGTACGCATGGTAACTCTGGCTAAGGAAAACGGGTGGATGGTATGCAGCCCCGCCAACTCCTCCGCATGGCTGGAGGAGACAGCTGGCACGTGAGCGAAGATAAACGAGAAGAACGGAGAGATGTGGAACTGCCTACGATGCGGCGCCTACTTCCGCTGCAGTCTGCAGAAGATACTCCAGTGTCCCGCGAGAAGCACGTGGGCCGAGACCGCGCCCCTAGCTACGGCGATGCCCTTCCTGAGGAATGCGATCTCCAGCAGCCGGAAGCCTAGGTGGCAAGTCTCCTGCCGCATCGCAGGCAAGAAGTTGATGAGCGCCTGGTCCACGGGGGAACTGGCGGACGCCACTACAACTAGTGTCCAGCCGAGAGGACTTCAGAGATGGGGAGAGCTACTCGGCATCCAGGCGGATGAACTGAAGTGGTCCCCGGTATTAATTGGTTCTAGGATCCTCCCCATGAAGTGGCAGGAGTCGGCGCTTCTGTTGTTGCATTGGGGTCTACCCTGCAACGCACGCCGCCACCACTGTACCAGGGGTCGAGTAGATCCTACCTGCATCAGGTGTGGGGAACGGAAAACCCTCCCCACCTCCTTGTTGATTGTGCTGCCCTCCGACTCCTGTGGGAACGTCTTCGTGCCTCCCTACGGATCCAGGAGGGTAGCCAGCCCAGAGACGTTTTTCGGCTTCTGTTCGTGCAGGATGCCCTGTGTCCAGCCGCTGCCATGGCTGCACTTTGCTGCGTACGCGGGACTCTGACGTGCTGGAGCGACGTCAGAAGACCGAGCCACGACAGGGATGCCGTCGTACCTGCAGTCCGCTACCTGCGGATTGCGACCAGATGGTCCCACCTGGGAACCATACGGACGGACCTCGAGGGCATCCTGCAAAAGATGGACCCTCCTTCCAGTGGTCAGTGATCCTTCCCCAACCCTCCAAAATCTTTTTGTTTTTTGTTTTATTTTTCTCTTTGTTTTTCTCCCCACCCCCTTCCGCTGCCGAGGAGAGTCGCGCCGGTCTGCGTACCGGCGACCCGGCAGGTCCAGTTGAGTTGGCCGTAGTGGGGCCTCGTACCACAAATTATAGAGAATTTCTAATAAACGCCCTGGCGTGACCGGGTAGCAACATGCAACATTGCGTCCGCATTCACTGCTGTCATGGGACGCATTCAATGACCTATATAACTGTTTCCCTCCCTATTATTTCTTTTTGTTTTTTTTTCAGTTTCCTCTTCCCCTGCGCCTCGGCAGAGGACCTTGCCGGTCTAGGAACCGGCTCCCGACACGTCAGATAGCGTGGGAAACCCAAGTGTTTTCCCACAACAAACTCTTCAAAGACTTTATTAACTAATTCTGTAAAGATTAGATTTATAAATGCCCTAGCATATCCGGGTGAAAAACGTCGGCTGGAGCTGAGCACTCCCGGTCCTGGTCATCAAGCAGAACTCTCGTTCCAGACTACCAGACATGGCGTTCGGCCTTGGCCGTATACTCGGATAATCGACCAACGTCTGCTCGCCTGGAAAAGGAGCGGGCCTGCAGAAAATCTTCGCTGTTGGCTACACCGTCTCCAAAGCCCACGGAGAGCGGACGTGTTTTTCCGGCGATTCCGAAAGAGTCGTTGGAAAGCGTTTCTTGTGTGGTGTATTGTGCACATCGTTGGTATCCGATGGCAACGTTGCCTAAGGACACCACTATGGTGGTAGGTGTGGGGGAGGCTTGTCCCCCCCACAGCGTACAAAATAAGGGGAATCCGTCCCAGAATCGCCTGCGCCGTCCAAGGCGAGGAGTTGGAGCGCCATGGTGGGCGCGCCTAGCGCGGAAACCATGGCAGAGCAAGCAGCGTACAGGGCCGCCGGGTACAAGCCATTGCTTGTATATCAGGTAGGAAAGTTGTTTGACGGCACGCGCATTTAGTAAGGCGGTGCAAGATGCAAACATCCTGGAGAAGGATCTTGAGGGCCTCTCCGTCCTCAGCTGCGGGCAGCGGGTCGAGGTGATGAGCAAAGACATCACTTTGGCTCAACGCCTTATCCATGCCCCGCTTAACGTTGACGGCCGCAAGATCCTGCCGGTATCAATAGAGCGCTCCGTGGGGGTCCACTTGACCGGCATCACAAACCGCATGCCACGGTCAGCGGTTGGGAACGAACTTAAAAAGTTCGGCGAGGTGCACGCGCAGTGGCCCAAACCAACGATTTTTAATGGCTATAACAGCCTTTTCGGGGAAAAGGCTGCAGTGCGTTTGACCGTAAGAGAAAATTGTGGGCTTCCCCACAAACTGGAGGTTGCACAAGAGAACGTGGACCTTTGGTATGTGGGAAAGCCCCGATATTGCGGTTACTGTGATTCCGTAGGACACCTACGCAAGAAGTGTCCCAATATACGGTGACACCTGTGCGGGGAACGGGACCACGTTCGGCGCGTGTCCGAAACGCCCCACCCCGGTTCCCTCTGCTGCGAATCAAGCGCAGGGGAAACGCACTTCGAAGGTCGCGATACCTAATACGGACACTGGCCGACAGAAGCTGCCAGCGCCTCAATCTCCCAAAGAAAAGTCCGAGGATCAACCTTCCACAGTGCTGGGAGAGGAAGAGGGCTGGCAACTTATAGCGGCCAGAAAAGTAAAAAAGGCTCCAACCGCGGAAAAAAAACAGAAAAACCCGGACGGTAACCCTAAAAAGGAGCATAAGCGGCACCGGAACGCCTCACTTGCAAGGCTATCTACAACTTAAAGAACCACGCGCCTTACCCGGCTAGAAGCGCAAGCTGTTCCAGTAATGCCACCTTGAAAAAGCCAGAGGGTCACCATGTAGCAACCTACGGTACTGCACCAAGGACAAGAATGCATGGACATACGGAGCCATACAAGAAAACAACGAACCAGCTTCATACCAACACCAAGTAAGGCAAAATTCATTTACAACAAGATCAAAAACTTTCTCCCACTAAATACTCCAAATTATCAAAGATGGCGCCGATGAACTCTCCATCCTACACAATCATACTACGTTCTACTCCAAAAACATCAACTTTCAGCATGGCTAGCTAGAGTATCCTCTACTTAGCTGTATGGATGACCTTCCAAACTTCCAAAGTAGTCTCCCTGGTGCGCAGCCTGTTACAGCACCATATCCCTATACGACACCTTCATGCCAAACTCTACACCCATATTTCCTATCATCAAGCCTAAAGACATTGGCTCTAACTTCGTCGCACATCCTTTTACACACACGTATCTATAGTACTTCGCGAAATCATCCAACTCTTACTTTCGCAATAAATCATCAACAGCCAGCTTTCTGGAAGGTAAGTTTCACTTGCCGGAAAGAGCCGCGGTTTGCAACGCTTTTGCGGCCTTCATCCTTTGCCCCTTGCTTTTTGTTTGCCCCGCTCCCAAAGAATGTAAAAAGAGGACAAAGGACCTTCTTCGCGTAGCCCTTTGGGGCAACGGGAGGCTCCGAGTCCCGTTGAAGGACTTGTGTGCTCCACGTCGGGATGGCTGTCTCGGCCTCTTGACGATGGAGCGAGTAGAGATTCAGCTGCGATGGTGAACCCTCGCCATCGCAGCGAAGTTATGAAGCACCCCTTGGTGCATTCCGGCCCACCTGCTCGCCAGGCGTGTGTCCCGATGCGAAGGACTCGCGTCTTTTCTTCTGTGCCCCGGCCGGAAGATCAGAAG
This sequence comes from Raillietiella orientalis, assembly GCA_036172245.1. Lineage (NCBI taxonomy): Eukaryota > Metazoa > Arthropoda > Ichthyostraca > Raillietiellida > Raillietiellidae > Raillietiella > Raillietiella orientalis. The sequence goes on along the minus strand of JAYWIR010000068.1, from coordinate 458,279 downwards.
ATGCGGCCTACAGCTCGGGCGCATGGCATCGTTGGCCATGGAGAACAGCTGGATGGTTTTCTGCCCCGCCAACTCCTCCGCCTGGCTGGAGGAGAGCATCGGAACGTGGACTGTGGTGAACCACAGAAGCCACGTAATGCGGAATCCTCTCCGATGCGGCCTCCACGCCCACTGCACTCTGAGGAATCTCCTGGAGAATCCAGCTAGAAGCACGTGGGCAGAGACAACCTGCCTGGCTACGGCGCTGCCTTTTCTGAGGAGGGCGCTTCACAGCAGTCGGACGCCAAGGTGGCGAGTCTCCTGCTGTATCCAGGGACGGGAGAAGAGAATGAGTGGCTCGACCATGGGTCAACTGGCGGACGCCACGATCCCGAGCGTCCAGCCGCGAGGACTAAGAAGATGGGGCGAGCTGCTCGCCATCCCTACGGATGTGCTGAAGTGGCCCCCGGTATTAAAGGAATCCAGGATCCTGCCCCTTAAGTGGCAAGAGTCGGCGTTGCTTTTGTTGCACTGGGGTCTACCCTGCAACGCGCGCCGCTTCCACTGGACGAGGGGAGCTGTGGATCCTGCGTGTGCCAGGTGCGGGGAGCGGGAGTCGCTTCCCCACCTTATTGTGGATTGTGCTGCCATCCGACCCCTCTGGGAACGGTTCGGGGCGACCCTAGGGCTCCCTACGGGCAGCACCCCCAGAGACGTTCTTCGGCCCCTCTTCGTGAAGGACGCCCTGCAGCCAGCCGCAGCCCTTGCAGCCTTGTGCTGCGTCCGAGGCATCGTGGCGGCATGGAGCGACACCAACAAGGAGTGGGTCAACACGCGAGGGATGTCATCCCATATGCCCAACGCTTCTTGCGGAGAGCTGCTGGATGGCCCCAACTGGGGAACATACGGATGGACCTCGAGGGCTTCCTTCAACGGATGGGCCCTCCTCTCAGCGAACAGTGATCCCTTCCCTGCCCTCCAACCTCTTTTGTTTGTTTGCGTTTTTATTTTTACTTTTGTTTTTCCCCATCCCCTTTCGCTGCCGGGGAGTGCCACGCCGGGCTGCGTCCCGGCGTCCCGGTAGGTCCCGTGCATAAGGCCGTCAGCGGGGCCTGGTACCGCGATTGTAGAGTTTTTTATTAATAAACGCCTCGGGCGTACCTGGGTGGCAACTCCCACGTTACCTATTGTCAATCCTGACGACATCGGCTCTATCTTCGTCGCACAACCCTTCATTCGCACATATCCATAATACTTCGCGAATTCTTCCAAATTCAGACTTCTCAATACTTAAGATAAAGTAGCCTCCACGAGAAACACCCGGGAAACCGCGCGCTGGCAGGCCCGGAACAGACTCTCAACGGCCGTTTCACCTAAGGCCCCGGCGAGCACGCCGTCCACAGCGAAGGAACGGGCAGCGAAGGCTGCAATAAAGCATTGCGCGACGGCGGCAATGACCGCCGTTTCGCCTGCACTGGCGGAGCAGGTGCAGCGCGTAACGGGTACGGAGCCGTCTCCCGTTGCGAGCGCGAAATCCGAGCCGGCATCTCCGGCCAAACAATTGAGGGAGGCGTCGACCTCCCAAGAGGGTGTACCCGACGCGGGCTGGACACGCATCGCCAGGACGCCCACAAAGGGGAAGGTTACCCTTCAATATTCCCCATCCTAGAAGTAGGTGGGAGACAGAAACGCAACACGCCGAAGGTGCGTATCCAGGTACGAACTAAGGCTGCGTCTTCTCTCTCTGTCGCTTCGCGCGAGAGAGCGGCTGCAGAAGCCAAATCTCCAGAAGCTGCGTTAGCGACTGCGGCGACTCCCGCGCGGGCGGGGCAAGCCTCCACCTGCCAAAACAAAGAGACACGCTAAACACCAGTCTCGTTCTCAACATACGAACTCCGAGGTGGAGTCCGATTTGAAAACATATCGTGCGCGCACCCCGAGGTAACCCGGAAGCGCGACACCCTAAACTGCGCAAGCACAAGCCTGTTGCCGGAAGCGGTACCAGCCCGAGGCGATGAATCTAGGCTCCCAGGACTCAGCTGGGTGCGATGTGGCGGTGAAAGGGAGCGATTCCGCTTCCCAATCCGCTGTGCTGCCAGTTGATTTCTCGAGGAGACGGGGCGAGGAGCTCACCGACATGTCCGAAGCAATAATGCATGGACCCGCTTTCGTTCGTCGCGTCAGCATGGCCTGTTGGAATATCAACGGGCTGCGCTACGCTGACAAAAGGCGGAAGGTAACCAACGCTTTGCGCGCGTTCGATCTGCTGCTGCTGAAGGAGATAGGTAGCATCTCCGAACGCCAGGCATCGGATCTGGAAGAGCGCGCGGGGGGGACGCTACACTGGCGCCAGGACTGCGCACACACGTGCGGAGTCGCGTTTCTCGTCCGAGGCAGAGTGGCGGAGGCGGTGCGGAACGTTTGTTTCGACGAGGAAGGTCGTGTGGGCTCAACTGGTCCGAATCGATCGAACTTGTCGTCACGAACATGTACACGCCGTGTGATTTCGCGCGAAACACCGAGAAACTCGAGTATTTCCAGAGACTGCGCGACCGCTGGCTCAGCAACTGCAACCACGACGTGGCTCACCTCGTTAAGACTTACGCGTCCACGCGCTATCGGAAGAGACACACCGTCGCCGGGAGAAGCGGTTGGTGAACGAGGTGTGCGAGTCCGTGCACGCCTCGAATTTGCTGGCCGACGATCCAGCGATGCGTGCTTTGCCGGACCATTTGTTCCTCGACGATCACCTGCATTGTCGGGTGGGTCGAAGAGGTCCCATGCCGTCCGAGCTGTCTGCCTACCACAGCCTGGAGTTTGAGCTACCCCCGCCTGGCAAAGGCCCTCCAACGCACGTCTGGCGGATGCCGGCCCACTGGCTCTGAAACCCGGTGGCTGCGGAACAGCTCCGCCTGCATCTCCGGAGCTTGCTCGTTTGGGAGCTCGTGGACAAGGACGTTCTGAAAAGATCCGTCCCCGAGTTCTGCAGCCGGTTCCCTTTGTGCGTGCTTCCCTATGGCTTCCGTGAAGGCGTTGCCAACAGCAGAGCGTTTCTGTAAGCCCGCCAATTCTCCCGATGCCCGGACGTCCGGTACCTTGCGGAGTACAAGGCCAAGGCCGAGAGCCAGGTCTGGCAGTCAGGAGCAGCTCGTCTGCTCGACGACCAGGGCCTGGAGTGCTCGGGCGCGGGCGAAGTTCGCCGCCTCCTAAAGCGCTACTACTCCATGTTGTATGCTAGGGAGCCGACGGAACGCAGTCTCTCGGAGCTGCTTCTGCGGGCGGATGCCCCTGCGGTGGACGAGGTGCAACGCGCCACTCTAGACTTGCCCTTTACGGCGGAAGAAGTGTCTTCCGCCAGAGCGTGCCTCAAGAAGCGTAAGGCTCCAGGTGAGGATGGTCTGCCTGCGGAGTTCTACCAGTGCTTCGCTGCGGAACTCATCCCCCTGGTGCTGAGGTTTTCTGCGCTTATGCGAGAGACGGACAATCTCCCGGACTCGTTCCGTTCAGCAAGGATGCGTCGCCTCCGCAAAGGCCGAGACATGCACCAATGAAACAACTGGCGTCCGATCACCTTGGTAAATTCGGACGTCAAGTTGTTCTCCAAGCTCTGGATCGGGCGACTAGGCAGGATCGCAGGATCCGTGGTAAGTCCGGAGCAGACCTACTCTGTTCCCGGACGGCCATGGAGAGGAACATGTTCTTCGCGAGCTCGTTGCTCCAGCTGCAGAGGTGCGCGGCGCACGACAGCCAGGTAAGCGCATCTGTGGCTCCCGCGGCTAGGCGTTGCTGCATTCGACCTGAGGAAGCGCCGGGTGCCGTGGCGTTCGCGGTCAATATCTGCAAGGCATTTGACTGCCTGAATCAAAATCCAGGCGCAAAGCCTGTTGAGGAACGCTCTGTGGGGACCTGCGGGGTCCAGGATCCGCCTCAAAGACTTGGTGGCTTCCCTTCGGAATGGGACGCTAGAGAGAATCGATCTGCAGATGCATCTTCGAACGTTCCTGAGCGCCACTCCGTGGTGTGCTCCCGAGCGCCTGCTCCTGCGGCGCTTTAGTGGCAGCGATGGAGTTCTGTCGCTTCTGCCTCATACGGAGCGCGTCACGAAAAGCTGTGGTTTCCCTTTGAAACCTCTCTAGCGGTTCCTGGCAACCCACGACTGGATTTCTAGCCGCGCAACCAACTTTGAAGCCTGGCGGCCTGAACGTTTGCATGCGTGGGCTAAGTAGCAGGATGTTTCGCTCTTGGAACTGCGCTGCGCCAACCTCTCCCCGTACTGCACAGCACATGAGGTCTGGAACAGCCAGAAGTGGGCTCGCCTGGCCGTCACGCCCCTCGCCGACGCGCTTCCAGCACTCAGGGCAAGAGAGGACAGCTGCCTGCCGGCGAGATGGGAGGTCGCCTGCACCATTGCAGGAACAAAACGACCCATAGGCGGCTGGAGGAATTGCGAGCAGACAGACGCCGCCACGCCTCGCATCATCCCGAAAGGAGTCCTTCGGTGGAGTGAACATTTGAGTGTGCCCCCGAAGAACGTGATCCCTCCCTCTGGTTTGAACACTTCTGTGTTCCCTTTAACTTGGAAACAGGACGTCATCCTGCTGGTGCATTGGGATTTTCACTCCAACCTGTGGACGAACCGTGTTTCCGGGGGATTTGTCTCCCCGAACTGTAAGCGGTGCGGGAAAGTTAAAACGCTCCCGCACCTGCTCCTTGACTGCGGTGTCCTCCAAGGACTGTGACTCCAAGGACTGGAGCTCGAGAATAAAAACGTATACCACGTACACCAAAATACCGAGTGAAACATCCACTCGTTTCATTATGACCATTTATAACATTCTCAACAGCATTATACGGTTGAACAACAAGACTTCGAAACCATTCACTCTGATTAAATGTCTGATACAACAACATATTCCTATATGACACCTTCATTCCAAACTCCTCAGACATATTTCCTATAGTCAAACCCAAAGACAATGGCTCTATTTTGAAAGCTACACCTTTCACACGGACATAACGATAATAACGACCAAATTCTTCTAAATTCAATTCCTTCAACATCTCTTTCAGGCTGCTAGCATTTTCAAAAAACGTAAACATCCAAGAACAATTCACATGATCCCCGTCTGCTACACGCAACGACGAATAATGCTCAGCATTCAACACAACATCCCTCAAAACCACACGCGTAGCCTTAACAACACGCCAACGAGGACTACCAACCTACTACGCCTTCTGCGATTATATACAGGACGCCTCTTCTTAAAAGTCGAATAACCTGTACGAGCAATTCGACGACGCTTAATAGGTACAGTACTAGACTTTACACGATATGCCTTACGAGAACCACGCGCACGACGTGCTGCCATGCCGATGACTCAACTGCAACTGACGTCATAGAGCCCCCTCCTCCGTATACTCCGAGTCTGGTAGGTGCGTGCGCACCATCCGACTAACTGAGCCTTCCACGAGGTCGGATCATGCCACGACATGCACACGTGGACAAGAACATCTTGTTCCGCATTCCTAAGTCTTCCACGATTGCGGACACAAACCAGACACCACTTATAAAAAACTTGCAACATACGCACAATTTCCAACGTTTTGCCGAATAAGGCATTTGCAACCTGGGTAATACTGACCGGATTGCAAATACTACGCAGTTTGCCAGTATATAAACCATCACAACATGAGGCATAAACCAGTCTCACCTCGACAGAATTTCACTACACAACAATGCCGTACGGCCACTTCCTATACTGGTGCTTCACACTATGCAATTACTTGGATGAAGAACTTCAAGAAATAAAGGACTGGTGCAGGAGAAATTGCACCTTCGCAGTCATCGGGAAAGAAAACGCAAGCACAGGGACGCTGCATCTCCAAGGCTACATACAACTCAAGGATCCCAGAACACTACCCAGTTTAAAAAGAACACCTTTCCAAAAGGCACACTTGGAAAAGGCAAAAGGCAGTCCACGTAGCAACTTACGGTACTGCACCAAAGACGACCACCAAGCGTGGACATTTGGCATGATACAAGAACAAAAAGAAACAAACGACTACCAAGACATGGTAAGCAAAATTAAATTACTTAATGACTTTATTCTACCCAAGATACTACAACTAATCCAAAACGGAGCATCAGAACTAGATATCCTACAAAGCCATACTAAATTTTACAGCAAAAACACCAACTTCGTTAAAGAATGCTTCAGGTTAACACGAAGCAGAAACCACCCAAACCCGATGGCAAACTTACAATTGCGCAGCTGGCAAATGGACATACTTAAACTAATACGATCTGAACCAGACAACCGCAAAATCTACTGGTATTATGATCCAGTCGGAGGAAACGGCAAAACCACCTTCGCCAAGTTTTTATATCTCAAAAAAAAGGCTATATACATGCATTCATGCAAGAAAGCAGACGCCGCACACATTTACAACGGAGAACGCATCATTGTAGTAGATCTCGAGAATAAAAACGTATACCACGGCGCCAGCGGTCTCAGCTCCCAAGCACTAGGGGGACACCGCAAGAGACTTGATGCGCCGCTTCTTCATGCCAGGCGGAATGTTTTTAGGAGCTGTAATCGCAACGGTCTGTTGCACCCGCGCCATCGACAAGGCCCATCGAGAGTTTGAGATGGTGGCCATCCTTCGTCAATAGCCAGCGTAAACATGTCTTCGGCTTCCGAGTGGACCCACCTACCAGAGCGCGTTAGGAGCGAGATTGCCAGCATCCATAGCCGCTTCTGAAGAAAAGGAACGGCCGCACCAAAGACCCCTGTCTCTTACCCTCCTCATATTTTTATTTTTATTTTTTATTTCTGTATTTGTGGTCCCCTGCATCCTGTTGCGGACTTTCGGTATACCGACCTGTGTCGAGGATCCCTCGCTTCGTTTTTTCTTTGTCATTACACACGGAACTCTGTTCCTGGATAGTTTATTAATAAACATCCCGGCGCACCCGGGTGAAAAACAGCCGACACCCCGAGAACGTCTGGATCTCCTGGACGTCTGCCGCGGTTATCACGTGGATCTCATGCAGCAGGGCCAGGTCGAACTCGCAGGGTGTCGGCTTTATCCTGTCAGTAGCTGTCCCCATTGACGTTCCAAGAGGCCACGCGGATCCGACGGCGACAGAAGAGCCCAGGTATTATTCCTGGGAAATCGGCGGTGCGGCTTGTACATAAGGTGGGCCCCTGTTCGATGGCCGTACGGCATGCGCATTTGCTCAGGCCCTTCAGGAAATAAACGTTAGAGATCTCTGCCCTCAGCGCGGTCAGCGCGTCGTGGTCTGTACGGACATAGCCTTTGAAGAACGCCTGATCAACACCCCGATGATTGTGGACGGCTGCAAGATATATCCGGTGTCGATGGACCGGTAGGTAGTGGTCCACATAACCGGCAATACGAACGGCATGGCGCGATCTGCGATGAGTGATGAACTTGAAAGTTCGGAATTGTGCACGGGTTGTGGCCAACACCCACGATTTTCGAGGGCTATAATAGCCTGACCGCGGCGAGTAAAACCGTCAAAAAACGTGGACTCCCCCACCAACCTGAGGTCGCGAACGCTCATGGTACCCATTCTTGCCGCCCGGTGCATACACGTTTGTGACGATCAGGTCGATCGAATAGAACCACCTAAAGATCAGCTGGCCAACCCAATTGTTCTTGTCGAAGCGTACGCCCTTGACGACGCCGTCGACTGCTAGCTTCACAAAAAACGCGATGCCACAGGTGATGCGAACTCCGCATTGCCAATACAACCGTCCCCCTCCGATCCTCTCGATCTTCTAGGTGCATTTCTTCACCCACGCGTTCAGGTGGTGTTTGAAAATTATGAAACCAAGCACGAATGGAAGTCTCTGAATCCAAAGAACTACCCTGCCAAACATCAGTCCATGGGAAACGCTTATACTTAGTCAAACGACCACCTTCCAAATATTCAGTTTCCGCAATAAAAGCCTTCGAATAAAATCTTCTACCACCAACACCAAAATACCGATCAAAACAACCAGACGTTTCCCGATGACCTCCTATTACATCCTCCACACGACTATAAGGCATACCAAACAATGCACCGAAAGTTTCCCCTTGGTTTGGAGTTTGATACAACAGCATATTCCGATAAGACATCTTCATACCAAATTCTTCCGCCATGTTACCTATAGTCAATCCAAGCGACATAGGCTCTATCTTTACCGATACACCTTTGACACGCATATATCTATAATAACGACCATACTCTTCTAAATTACAAAGCTTCAATAAATCTTTCACAACTGAAGCGTCCTCCAAATACGTATACATCCAAGAACAATTCACTGCGTCTCCGTCCGCAGTTCGTAACGATGAATAATGAGAAGCCCCTTGCAAAAAATCTCTAACTACAACACGCGTTGTCTTCCACAACCTAGCACAAGACACACGCAAACGACGAAATCTACGACGACGTACATTCCAACGACGCCGACGTGCTATAACCAGCACGACCACGGACTAAACGACGTCGCTTTCCGAATGCAGAAGATACTACACGCTTTCGTTTTCGAGAACGAACAGCGCGAGGTGACGCCATTCCGCTGATTGACAGCGTACTGGCGACCTAACCTAACCCCCCTCCCTTTTTAAGAGTAGCTGGTGGGCACGCCCATCCGACCTTATCAGCCTTCCACGACGTCGGATCTTTCCCACGAGCATCACGTGGACAAGCACAGCTTGTTCCGCATTCCTCAGCCTTCCACGATTGCGGACAAAGACCAGCAACCACACTATCTACTTTTACATACGGAATTTTCCAAGGTTTTGCCGTGTCAGCTACATGCAATCTGGGTAATACTCTTGACCAGATTGCATTTCTGCTCAGTTACGCAGTATAAATACCACCGCACGGACGACCAAAACCAAGTCTCACTTACCGGGAATTTCACCATGCCATACGCGTTATTCTTCAACTGGTGCTTCACCTTATGAACTTCACCTAAGAAGATCTCAAAGAAATAAAAGACTGGTGCCCTGCAACTGTCTCTTCGCCTGCATCGGCAAGGACAACGCTAAAACAGGGACACCACATCTCCAGGGCTACTTTCAACTCAAAGAACCACGCACCATGCCAGGATTAAAACGCAAACCATTTCAAAAAAGCCATTTAGAAAAAGCAAAAGGCAGTCCACAGAGCAACTTACGGTACTGCACAAAAGAAGACAAACGTGCCTGGACATCCGGCAGAATCCACGACGCCAACGAACCAACCGACTACCAAGACCTGGTAAACCACAAATCATTTTTACAATTCACAAATAACCCTATATCCATAGATACTTCAACTCATCGAGGACGGAGCAGACGAACACTTCATCCTCAAGAATCACACCAAATTTTATTCAAAAAACATTAACTTCGTAAAAGAAAGCTTCCGCCTAACAAGCAGAGCACATCCCAACCCCCTTGCTAACCTACAATTGAAATCATGGCAAATGGACATACTCAACATTATACGTCACCAACCAGATCAACGCAAAATACATTGATCCCATAGGAGGCATTGGGAAAACCACGATGGCGAAATTCCTCTACCTAAAAAGAGGAGCCCTTTATATGCACTCTTGCAAAAAGGCAGACCCTGCTCACATATACAACGGTGAGCGCATCATTGTGGTTGACCTCACAAGAGACAACCAAGAGTTGGTACAATACGGATCCATCGAGACACTTAAAAACGGAATAATCTTCGACTCGAAGAATCAAAGACCCATTAAATATTTCCAGCCACCCCATATTCTCGTATTCTCCAATTGGGAACCTAATTACGATAAGATGAGCAGTGACAGATGGATAGTTCGAGATATTTCCAAGTCGGACAACACAGCTCTAGTTCCCTGGATGATGGATGATTCAGGAACCATTCTCCCTTGGGCTTGCACTTCAAGCCCTAGCGCAGTGCAAACCCGAGACTCGCCTGATTCCACATTGAGTTCTTTGTCACCCCCCTCTCCCTTTTTTGATGAAATACAACATCAACAATATACTTGTCTCTTTATTGATACAAGCCAGTATCTTTTAAATGCTTGAATTGGATATAGTACGTTCTAGTTATTCTATATTTTGGATAACCATTTTTCAGACGCCTGTTCTTCGGACAAACACCCGACTGGCAAGCCTCCTTCGACTCATCTGGGATGTCCACACCGCACATATGCTTCATCACATGTACGCGGTTCATATGCACATAACTTTTCGTTTCAGCATCCAAATCTCTTCCTTCCGAACTGTCAATCCAAGGACAACGTACATAACGCAACAATTGCCCTCCGTAGTTTGGAACCGACTTCCTCAAATACACTCGCGAATACACACGGATACCCCGAACACCAAAGTATCGAGCGAAACAACCAGAAGTTTCTCCATGGCCAGATATCATATCCTCTACTTTACTATTTCCAAAATATTCGCCTTGGTTTGCAGCTTGATACAGAAGCATATTCCTATACGAAACCTTCATACCAAACTCTTCACCCATATTTCCTATCGTTAAACCTAGGGACATAGGCTCGATCTTCATTGCACATCCCTTCACCCTAACATATCGATAGAACTTCGCGAAAACATCCAAATTTTTTATTCGCAAACGATCTACAACAGACATGACAGTTTGGTCATATGTAAACATCCAAGAACAATTCACGTGGTCACCGTCAGCGGTCCCAATGAACTATAATGAACAGCTCCCGACATCAAATCCCGAGATACCACACGCGTCGTACGAGACAACTTATATCGAGGTGAACGATACAGCTTCACACGCCTACGACGCACATTCCAACGCCGACGACGCTGGAACGTACTATATCCCCCTCTTCGACGAGACAGACGACGACGCTTCGCCAAGAAAAACGATCCTGTTCCCTTCCTCTTCCGAGAGCGAGCTGCGCGAGGTGATCCCATTCCGCTGCTTGACAGCGTACTGGCGACCTAAGTCATCCCCCCTCCCTTTTTCAGTCTGGCTGGTGGGACACGCCCACCCGACTTTATCAGCCTTCCACGAGGTCGGGTTACGCCACGCACTTCCCACGTGGACAACAGCATCCTGTTCCGCATTCCAAAGTCTTCCACGATTGCGGACATAAACCAGCTACTAAAAATATCAATTGCAGCATATAGGAATTTCCCAAGGATTTTCGTTGTCAGCGAAATGCAATCTGGGTAATACTATTTACCAGATTGCAATTTCTGCGCAGTTACGCAGTATATATACCTTTAACACACAACGAAAGCCAAGTCTTACTTACAGTGAATTACCAACACCACGCACAATGCCTTACGCATTATTTTTTAACTGGTGCATCACCCTTTGCAACTTTACAGAAGAGGACCTAAAGGATATCAAAGAATGTTGCAGATGCAACCGCTTCTTCGCATGCATCGGCAAAGAAACCTCAAGCACAGGCACACCACACCTCCAAGGATACATGCAACTAAAGGAACCACGCACTTTGCCTGGCTTGAAGCGCAAACCTTTCCAGAAGTGCCACCTCGAGAAAGCACGCGGTTCACCACGGAGCAACTTAAGGTACTGCACAAAAGAAGACAAACACGCATGGACATATGGAGCTATCCAAGAAACTAACGAACCAGCTACATACCCTTTTTACACCTTGTGCTGTAAAACTTTATGGTTGATGCTTAGATAAGCAAAATGGTCTTTCCTAAAAGATATTCGCAACTTTCCAGCTGATGATGCCGTTCCGTCTCCAGTCTCAGCATCAGCTCCAGCCTCAGGATCCGGTCCTCGAAGGAGGTTCCGTCCCAGGCCGAGCCGAAGTGGCTCTGATGTTTCACAACAGTTTTCTCCCCGAGCCAGACAGGCCAACTCCGACCCCCAAGAACTTGTCAACCATCCCCTCTGAGACGAGGAACGATCCGCTTTGGCTGAATGAGTTCCAAGTTGACGGAGACCAAGGTTACAGTCAGGATGGCGGAGTTCTAGAATTCAGAACTACTGCAATGGGATTGCCTCTTTGATCGAGGCTGTCTACGCAGAACTGGCAGTTGCAGACCCCCAATTTAAGGGACAAATCAGCTACTCAATGTTTCAGGATTACGTCATGTGTCAACATTGGGCGCGTGTCGCCGCAGTTCACGCGCATCACGGCATATAGCGAAGCCGAAAGACAGCTCGTGGAGTTCTTTTCAACGCAGCGGCCACTCCCAGAGCGCATCGCGATGTACCTTAGAGGTCTTGGGAGATATCACTGACCAAACTGGCAAGCTGGTAGAACGCGACATTCAGTCATGCCCTTGGCGGCATTCAAAGGGACATGCATGGAAAAATATTAAAAAAATGGCAATTAAACCTTCTACGAATAATACAAAATGAACCAAACGAACGCGACCTCCATTGTTATGCCGACTACCAAGGCAATTCAGGAAAAACAACCACGACAAAACATACATACATGCAATATGATGCCATTTACTTAAATAACTGCAAGAACAGCGATGCTGCATACATATACAACGGCGAGAAAATCATTATGGACCTCACAATGGACGTCGAGGGACATATAAATTATGGACTCATCGAATCGCCCAAAAATGGTATCATCTGCTGTACTAAATGTACACAAAATTTTTTAAGCGTCCTCATGATCATCATGGCTAATATGGACCCAAAGTACGAAAACATGAGTAGTGATAGATGAATTGTCCACTTCATTGACGACAACTCAAAACAAGAAACAGAATTCATTGTAACCCACAATAACGAAATAAAAGAATTTATTTAATATAACTTGTCTCTAGCTCCTTTAAATTGAAAATAATATTTTTTGTAGATTCGAAACAGGAAAATTCTTCACAAGCTTCTGATGACCAGGCACTATTATCTTCTCATAAGGCCAATCAGCAGGAACCTTAAAAGTAACATGTTTAGCAATAACAGGACTGCCAACAAGTATCTTTGTAGTCATCTGAGTATCCTTTTCTGTGCTCAACCACGGGCAACGAGGCCTCGTATACAGTACACAGTCACCTGTGCCTGTCATAGGCGACTCCTGTATATAAGCCTTTACATAACATCAAACATCTGTCTTTGAATTTATAATAGAAAGATGATATCTTCGTTTGATGCCAAGTCAAATTATGAAGCACATTTGAATAAGTTAATTCTCCAAATGTATTACAACCGTGTTCTTTGGGATTAGCCACAACATAATTAACATAACCATAATTCCCTTCTACAGTAAATGTGCCAAGCTGTGCTTCATTCTCATCAGTAATTGTTCCAGATAAAGGTTCAAAAGTCCATCTAACACCAACACGAACTCAAAACAATTAGTCATATCCTTTAGACCACACAAATTCAATATTTCTCTATTATCATCATTCAGAAAATAATTCCAGGTCACAAAACACGATATTTGATTTCCCTCATTACGATGCAAATCATCCATATATATTGTATGAGGAATAACAGCACGCTTAATGAAATCACGACAACCAAAAGCCACTCTCGAACTTAAAACAATTAAAGCATCAGCCCAAGTATTCCTCTTTATAGAATTACGCCTTTTTGACGATAATTATAATTCCGAACATTTCCCCTGAGACGATATGAGACCGCACGTCGCCTCCCCAAATAAAACAACATCCGCATTCTTCGCTGATAAGCACGACAACGATAACGCGTTACAACAGGCATCCCCGAAAACCCTCTTGACCTCCTGACCACTTTAATTAGACTTTCTAATACATTCTCAATTTTATATTTATTCAGAAATTTCAGTTACTGATTGCATAATTTAAATGCTTCTTCTTCATGAGCTTCCTTTGAAACAATAACTACACTTCACCCTTCAGTGCTGAAATTATCATTTGAATCATTAAGAGCTGTAATTTTTAACATTTTCAAACATTCATTTCATAAATACCCTATACTATGGCAGAAACATGAAGTGCTTATACGCCAAAAAATCGAATGAAAAATGTTACATGTGCTTGGCTATAGACTGGACATGCAATCTTGAAAGGCACTGCAGGATTATGTTGGTCATTATCATTTTAAAGATGTACTTCCTTGTCACTTTTTCAACTATTCATGATAGTTTAGATGATTGATTTTGTTCCACGGACTGAGCAGACAAAATCATCAGTAAATGCGGACTACAATGGAGATAAAATCGCAGTGAGCAAAATGCATTACACTGTGTATTGGTTGACACTCAAACAGTAAACTATGGAGGGTTGTGACAGTGAATTCCAAAACACACGGAGCACATAGGCTCACAATCCATCACTTGCGTAACAGTACAATCAGGTAGATACATAAGATTGCTGCATCATGTTTGCGTCAAGTTATGTTAACATGTTTAGGTGTTTTCCCAGTCCGGTTGTTTACCCGAGTATTATTGGCTATGGTTGCAATTTCTCGCGCGCAAATATCACTGTAATATCAATTTCACAGGTTGAAACTTGTATCTAAGAGCAGGAGTTTGTCACCAATATTTTAAATGTACAGGTTCTCCAACGCAGAGGGACTGGATATATACACTTATACTCCTGCATGCTAGAGGAGTCTATGATCGTTTACCACTGTGGCATGCGCTCTCACGTTAGTATTGTTGCACAACAGTTTGCTGTAAACGATAGAACTCATATGTCCGGAGAAACACGCAATCAACTTCATCAATATGGAGAATTTACAACGTCTAAAGGCCAACTAAGAGCTGGGATTACGCCCAACAGCTCATAAGTTTTCAACCATTTATTAGCTTGGCAAATAACAGGCGACAAAGGTAGTTGTCAAGGATCTGAATACATTTACGAGAACATTCATTATTCAAGCGTTATTGTGAGCAAATTAAGATTAGAAATGAGTTAGCCCTTATAGACGAAGACTGGGAAAAGAATCACATCATCTGCATATCAATTAGCTCTGCAGGACAACTATGGATTTGATGGTGAATACGGTTACACTAACTGGGATGAACGGACTGCAGAAGGATGTTGTGATCCTCAATCTCATATAGTACTATATAAAGGGCTCGCCTTCCTAGTTGAATCAGTAAACAGCATGAAAACTATAATGATCAATACATCCAATACAAAAGCTGCTCTGAGGTTGAAAGATGCTACAACCATCTATCAACATGGGTACAACACCGAACATCCAAAACTAACTAACAGTGGTAATGAGATTTGGTGCTGTGTTCTATTTTGAGAAAGCATCGTGCAGTCTGAAAGATGTAGGCTTATTGTAGAACAACTCCCGATCGCGTATACTAGGCCAATATAGGACTAAGACTGACTGTCACCTATTGCTCCTCCTCTCATCAAATTAGAAGAATCATGGTTTCACATGTTTCCTCATCCGACAGAAACCATAAAGCCTCTCACTTTAACTCCTACGAGTACAGACAAGTGGAGGTCTTGAAATTTCAGTTTTCGTTTTAATGCTGATCCTATTTCCCCTTACTCAACGTGATTCTATGGTGCACACCAGAAATATAGGCGGCACAATGATCCCCGACGGAGACTGGTATCCTGCAACCAAATTTGTGGAGCCCACTGAGATGACTAGACGGCAAACTACCACGCTCGCATCGGCCATACGCAAAATTGCGATTGAAATCGCCACCGGCTCACGACACCTAACGTTCTCTGATAGACGAATTCGACAAGCTGAAATCATCAACTCTCCTGGAATCATTCGCTTAGACATTTGCCTCCTTCGAGGATGATAAATTTCTTTTGACGGAGGGCCCCCGTTCGGCATACGTTCGCCATCCCCACCAGGGCGAGGAAACGCCTATACTCGATGCTGCGCACCGCACTAGGGGACAGTCGCAGATCAAAAATTAGGATTACGGACATCTAACTATCCAGGAACCAAGAGAAATTGGAAATCCTACGCCCAGAAGTCCTTCGTAACCAGATAATCATCAAAAGGTTATTCATGGCAGCGGTGGGCTGGGATGGAAACTGGTTCGAACCCGCACGCCGGACGATGCAGTCGATATGCGGCAGCATCAACTCAGCAGTCCGTAAGAATTCCCAAGCCGAAGAACATGACTGCCACATCCATTCAAGGAGTTTGCAAAAATACCCAACTGTGCTGCAAACCAGCAAACTATGGAGCGTGCAAATTAGCTTCAATAAAGTTCTGCATCGAAACACCAACGAAGAGGATCACATCACAAGATACTGGCCAAAATAAGAACCCACCATCGAACAGGCGTAAAGACTTCCCAGGACTCGCGTCACGTGGGAAAAACCGGAATGGAAAAGAGACTCTATGAGCTGAAGAACAGAACCCATTCCCGAGAACCCACAAGATGGTCACGAATCTAGCTGAGAGAGGAAACGGAAATCACCCAGGAAAAGTGCAAGCCTGCACAAGTAGGAAGAGGTGTGCAGAGAACAGCAATAGAGATGCACAGATAGACGAGAACTTTCCATGTGCAACAATTAGCAATTCCTACAGGCTCCCTGGATGCAGCAGCTATGCCCATGAAAGTGCAACAT
This sequence comes from Raillietiella orientalis, assembly GCA_036172245.1. NCBI lineage: Eukaryota > Metazoa > Arthropoda > Ichthyostraca > Raillietiellida > Raillietiellidae > Raillietiella > Raillietiella orientalis. The sequence goes on along the minus strand of JAYWIR010000068.1, from coordinate 441,767 downwards.
ATAGCACTCACGATACATTAGGGGCTGCCGAGGAACAACCACATGCACCACGTAACCCAGGGCATGATCAAACCAGAATGCAGATGAGGGAACGTGGAGACCTTTTCCCACATGCGCCAGCCTTCATCATAATCGAGAAAAACTGGCTTTGAGCTGAAGAATAGGGCTGATTCTCCAGAACCCGACAGATGACCATTAACCTGACTCGAGGGAATCGGAATACTACAGGAAAATGAAAGTCCACGTGCGTAGCAAGCGTCTACCAACCACCTGGAAAACACGCACACAGGCCACTTGAAACACAGGCCACTTCAACATAATAATGTAAAAAATTCCGCAAGTTTCCGCATCAGTGCAAAAATATTCACCCAAGTCGTACACAGCCGAAGCAGTACATGAAGATAGTAATCCACAACCATTGTTTTCGTTCATTTCAAACAGCAGATAACATACGTTCACACGGGATTAAATAAAAAGCTTAGAGCCATATAGTTTAGGTTTCCAGCTAGGTCGAATGAATGGATGACCATTTGCAAAATGCTCCTACATAACCAAAGATTGAAACTAACTCCTATTTAAAGAATGGTGTTTTTATATCCAAACAAATAAGAGCATTTAAAAACTCTTTCAATCAGAAGAGCAACATTTCCTGCCAAATGCTTCCCAACTTCATTATTTTAAAATACACATACCACAGGGTCACGGAGCAATAATTTCCTTTTGAGCTTCCCCTCTAGACCAACAGCTCCTGTAAGCAACACCAACTACGCTGCAACTGATATTTGCTAAGTAAGAATGAGAACAAATCCCAGAGTTGGAAATTAATTAAACTCAACAAATATTAATGATGTCCATTTTGTATACATGGCCGGATATTTCCATTACTTTTGCTATACTTGCTCAGTATGTGGCTACTACCGTTGCAAAAGGATTTCCGATAATAGTGAAACATGAAAACCTTCATGTAAGAATCACATACTGCGAAGGTTCATACACATAAATGGAAATGCAGCATGCAAGTGAGTACAATTTTACATTTACAAAGCATTTGAAACCCCTGGTGCTAAGGAAAACGATAAAGGATCCACTCCACATTTTTCAGCATTTATGGAGCACTTCACGATGTTGGACAAACAAGTTCATTACAACGCAATCAAATGGAAAAGCAACAACAGGTATGGTGTTCAATCTTATCTGCACTCTTGCAATGCTGCACCCACATATTTGCACAGAGATCTCGGTAAGAACCACCCAAGTGTCAATGATACCAATGAGTGGAAACAAAAGGAAGCATTTGATTCATCACATGGTATTTCTGAAATCAAAGTGTTGGTGAAATGAACTACAGATGTGCAGCTACTCTCGTGCTAACTGAATACTTAGCACTCTTTCAAAAACTTTAGAAGACACCATTTGCTCAAGAGCAACATGAGGATAGCACGTGCAAACTTCTGAGAAGATAGTTCTACAAATCCCATGTCTCAAGAAGACTTCAGGTTATGCTACATGATAAAATCTCAAAATGACTTGCTGTTTGCTGGCAAAGCCACACCTATTGAACAACACTTTACACAGCATTGGGTGCTCAAGCCACATCTAAAGGTAAAACCCTATTGAAGTCTTGAGGGGAACACATCAGGAAAACACAACTCCTTGTCAAGGAGTGCACAATGAGCACTTACCCACACTACACGTCAACGTGGAATCCCTGCATTCGAATGCAGCTATTCTAACTTTCGTTTTCATGCTGATCCTACTTCCTCTTATTCAACGTTATGTGCACCTTTTGCAATGATCCTTAATGCCAGGTTGGGAAAACGAATTTCCACTAGTGGGGAAGAGGCCACGTTCACATGGATTTACGGACCAGTCGGAATCAGAAGGCAAAACAACATATATCTGTTGAACATATCTTTTCCCCAAATGCATGAAGATGGGGCATTAACGAGTTCGGATTGAGGACAATCGCGTTACGGGGCTTTCAGGCCATTTCCCAGCTACGAACATTCCATGTCCCCTTTTTGAGGCGAGAAAGCAACGAAGCGCAAGCAGTTGCGCATTCGTACAACAGAGGCATGCAAACTTACTGCAAAGCAACCTGAGCCGGCCAGATGCTAAGACGAGCACTCCAAAGCCACCTCCACGCTGCCACAGACTTGACGCTTCCACCACCGCCAACCACCACGAAGCACATCCGGAGCGTCCATTTTGCTTCCGTTCGACGGAGCCCTCCTCTCGGTGCTGCCATCTCGGAACAGGCGGCAGAGGTGGAACTCTCGCTGCCACGCCGACGTTCCGGTGAGTTTCCGTGATGCGGCAGGTCTTCGAGCCGGATGGTCCGCCGCCTCAGCTGCGATGGGGCAGTAGGGGTGGCGGCCGTCCCGAAGGAGCGTCCTCCTTGCAAAGGGGGCGCGCGTTGCTCCGAACCCGCTTGCTCCGCTGGACGGCGGGGACCGCACGCCGATCTTCCCTAGTGATGGCCGCTCCTGCTATCGCCTTCAAGCTGACGAAGAAAGGGGTGGCAGCAAAGGAGGGCCGAGGATCAAGCAAGACTGGACTCTGGACCCAAGCCACCATGCCTGCCCGCACCCCCAATTCAAGGTTTCCCCAAGTCCCACAAGGGGTGGGGTAAGTTTATTTTTCTATAAAAATACAAAATTTACATTCGCACTCTCATTCACTCAATACAAACATTTTGCACTTGGGGGTCCTTGGGTTGCACTAGAGTTCTGCTGTTCAGGGGGGAATTCCAGCTGGATGGTCCCGGGCGTCGTCCTGGATCCTCTTCAGGATGAATCGGTACGTCCAGGCGTGGATCTTCCCGCAGTTCCTGATGCCGATTTCCCTCTTCCAGAGCCCTTGTAGGATCTCCATCGGTGGTGCGGCTCTCCTGGCTTTCCTCATTTTCCACCACCGCACAAGTATGGCGGTGATGAAGAGGGCTATGGTCGTCCTCACCATGGGATTGTAACAGGGAACATTACCATCCCCATGAAACATCCCGGCGAGGATCTCCATAACGGACTTGTTGGTAAGTCCTATGATCCTTTTCAGGATCAACCAGTCATGCAGCAGTGTGGGACACGTCAAGACGTGAAGTCTCGTGTCGTCGTCTCCACATGCTGCGCAGTCTCGGTCTTCCCGTCTTCCTGTGAAGTGCTGCAATCGGGACCCACTCTGGATTCCTCCGTGATAAAACATCAGGAGGTCATCCTGGGTGCCCGGCGGAAGGTCACTCCTCCAGAGCGTCCTGCGGATCGCTAACAGGTTGAACCGTTCACTCCCGTAGCGTTCGGTGGCTTCCTGGAGGGCACTGGTGTCACGGTCGTTTTCTTGGATAAGCCTTCGGAGGTTTGTTCTGTTACCCTCGACCATGCGAAGTCGTTGTGGTTGATCCACACCTTGCAAGCCATGTGGGTAAACCTTCCTAACATCATCTCTGTATACCGAAGTATACGAGTTTGATGTAGGTAGCCTCCTCGCCTCCACTCCTGGATTTGCAGTAGGGTAACTCTGGACCCCTGGTAGATCCAGCTTCTCGTGTCCGGCGGGACAGGAAGCAACCAAGGGATCACCAGGATGGACTCGTCCTGCCAGAGTTCCCTGCTTCGCGGCACGATCTTGATTTGGTGCTTCCGCACCAGCCGTTGCTTCCTCCTCCAGGTCGGGTCGATTGTTATCCATTCCCCTACTTTGCCTAGCAGCGCAGTCATCAGGCCTTTCGAGTTGTTAAGCAACAACGCGTAGGCCCTGTGTGCCGCATACGGCCAGTCATCCCAGTAAGTGGCCATGTCCAGGATGTGTCGCGTATCCATGATTTCCATGGAATGTGCAAGCGACTTCATCCCGGAACCGCCTTCTACCCTGGGACGACACAGGGGTTTCAGTCTTACTCTTGGGCGATAGTGGCCCCAGAGTGTTTTTCTTTGCAGCTTGTCGAACTCCCTAGTAGTGTCCTTGTTCATCCTGGCGAAGGCCGCCCCGAAGAGCACTTTCGGAAGGAGTACTCCGTTCCATATGTTGGCCTTTCGCTTCATCCCAAGGTCCGTTCGGGTGTACTTGGCTGCTTCCTTGGCCGTTTTCCCCAGGATTTCCTTCCACAGCAGCTTCGACGCAGAGCCGTCGCCGATGTAGACTCCCAGGTCCTTGGCCGTGTCCACCGTACGGAATCCACTACCCGTTAGAGTGGAGAGATCCAGTATTCCGACGGGCAAAAGCTGGCTCTTCTGGGAATTGATTTTTAAGCCCAAGCCCTGTTCCATCAGGTCCACCACATCCAGAAACGCACGCTGATTTTTCTCTCCCTTGAGGAAGAAGAGTAGATCATCGGCGTATGCCAGATGGGTAAGACGCTGGCTATCGATGGTAATCCCGCTTAGTCGTCCGCTCTTCTCGATAAAGGACGACAACGCCTCCATGTAGATGACGAACAGCATCGGACTTAGCGAGTCGCCCTGTCGGACTCCTCGTTCCATCCTGATTGCTGCCGTCTCCTGGCCGTTGATCTTGATCCGGCAGTACTGGTTCTGGAGTACCGCCCTAACGAAGTTGCTGAAGTGTTCCGGAAGCCCTAGCTTCTCCAGAACCTTCAGCAGCATCCCATGGTCGATGGAGTCGAAGGCCTTCTCCATGTCAGTGAACACCAGCACCAGGTTCTCGCCGACGTATCGGCTGAGTCCGACGGTGGCCTGGGCACACTTGACATTGTCCGACATGTGTCGTCCTGGGACTGCACATGTCTGGACCGGAGAGATCAGCCTCGACATGACCTTGCCTAAGCGGTTGGACCAGATCTTCGCCAACCACTTGGCATCGGAGTTTAGGATCGAGATTGGCCTCCATTGGGCGATCTGGGTAGAGTCGCCTCCTTTCGGCAGCAATCTCATCCGACTCTCGTAGAAGGACTGAGGTAGTCTGCCTTCTTCCCGGATGCAGAGGGTCAACTGGTGGAACAAGCGCAGGTAGGCGTGCAGGTACCGCTGATAGTGCGTGATGGGTACACTGTCAGGGCCCGCTGCCACGTCCTTGCGAAGTTGCACAAACGCAGTCTTCACCTCTTCTTCGGAGAACTCCTCCTCCAGTCTGTTCCGCTGGAGGTCGTCGGTCCTCTTCTCGAGATAGCTCAAGAAGGCCTGTTGACTAGCGCGACACAGCTGTTGTCGCCTGAAGTGTTTCGTGTAATGCCTGTGAAAGGCATCCACGATGTCCTCAGACGACTGTCGCTTTTGGCCGTCGTACTGGATGCAGAAGATATCTGTTGCCAGATTTCTCTTCTCCAGCACGCCGACTTCCCCTTTATGTTATTGAGGACGTACCGACTCTCGTACTGATCGAAGTACTTTGAGAGGGAGCGATCTTGGATGTTCAGCTCCCGGTACGCCTCTTGCCTCAAGCGCCTATCCCCGAACTGCATGTTCGCAAACAGGTGTATCCTGTGTTTCAGGCTGTCCCAGTCGGCGACTCTTCGGATAGTTGTTGCCCTCAGAATCGCCTCCAGGACAGCCTGATGTCCGGGATGGGTTTCGAACCAGGCGGGCATGCTGATGAGCGCCGCCCTGGTGCCTTGCCTTCGCCGAGGATTCTCCGTTCTTAAGGAAAACCGCACCAGGGGGTGATCGGACACCGTAGTCATAGTGTCGCGAAACCCCTGGATGCCGTTCCCAAGTTCGGTGCTGTGCAGGACGTGATCGATTGGCTTGTGGCTTGCTGTTCGCCAGACCAGTCCGAACTCCTCGGATAGCCGTCGATACGCCGTCCTTCCTCTGGCGTCTTCCGAATGAATAATCTCATCAGAGATGTTGAGATCGCCAGCAACAATCACGACGTCCTTAGGGGCGACCTTTTGCCGGAGTGTTGCATGCAGCGCCTCCGCACAACGATGTTTTAGCCTGTGCGGCCCGTACACGTTCACCAGGATAAGGTGAACAGTTGCGGACCAGGCCAGTCGCACGCCGATGATTCGTCCGGGTTGGGGACAGAACACTTTCAGAATAGTGGGGGCTAAGTGGTTCTTTATTAGCACCGCCACACCCTTCGTGTTCCGTTCTCCTTCGTTGACGAACATCTGTCCGTTGAATCGCCGTTCCATTCGCTGGCTTATCTCCAGACCCATCCTGTGGGTCTCCTGCAGGCACACGATGTCTTGTTGTGCGATGGTCCGCACAATCCTTCTTCTTTTTCCCTGGTCGACCACACCGTTTACGTTCCAGGAGCCGATGTTCAGCCTCCTGGCGGTCGATAGGGAAGAGGTCATAAAAGGGGAAGACCTATTTCTTGGCCTTCCTGAGCTTCTTCTGTCTGCGAGAGCGTGCTCTTCCAGACGTCGAAGAAGCAGCGGGCTTCTCGCTGCCGGCGTCACTCTCCGTACCTGTGAGGTCGGTAATTTCCGCCTCCTCCGTAGAGTGTTCCGCCTGCGCGATCAATTTTCGAGATAGCGCCTCTATCTCGACCTTGGCGCAGAAGTTCGCCTTCACGTCGAGAAGCTGTTCCTCTAACTTCTCGCGTTCAGCGACCTCCACCACCTGGTTGATGTTCTCTTGTGCAGTGCAGATCTTCTGCAAGATTTTCTCTTGCTGAGGACCGCTCTGCACCTCCATGATCTCCTCCGCCAGTGTTGCCAACTCCTCCGTGGTCTGCAGAGCTTCCTGCGACACTTTAGTGGCTTCCTGTCTCTCTTCCTTCGCACCTTCCTGCGCTACCTCCATCTTCTCGCCTTCCTGCTCTGCTGCTTCCAGGATTTGAGGAGTTCCTTGCTCCTTGACGAGCATCCTCCTCTTTCCCTTCTTTCCCACTTCTATGAAGCCGTCCGCCGACACCGGGACGGCTTCTTTCACTTTTTTCTGCCTTCCTGCCTTCTGAGGCTGTTCGGCCTCCTTGATGTTTCTCTCTCTCACGGGAGAGAGACCTCGAATCCTTCTGCAGTTTTCAAACTCCGGACAGCTCCATTTCGCATGTCCGTGTTTCTTGCAGAAGGAGCACACCTCCGGATGCGGGCAGTTTCGGACTTGATGTCCTACTTTGCCGCAGCGGAAACAACGACACGTTGGGCAAGCGCCGGCCCTGTGGCCGAACTGCTTGCACCCGGTGCAGAATACCGGTTGTTGCCGGTAACCCCCAATTCAAGGTCGTGGCTACCGAGGAGCGGTAGCTGTGAACGCAGCCTCCAGTTGCTTTCTGCACGCTGCGCGCTCTTTGCGTACCTCCACGAAACTCCTCCACCTGCAGCTCCATCTCAGAGTGGCAGAGGGAGATTTGGCAGGAAGCCTCCGTCTCTGTAGTTTTGACTAGCTCTTCTAGATGGCGTTCGGATCCCGGATTTGTGCGTTGGCTCTTCTCGACCGAGGAGGGCGAAGGGCAGACGAAGAATGCTGTTCGCTCCAGCTGACCCAGGAAGGAGCTTGGGCTTCTTCCTCCTCCGGGCAAGAGACCTTCCAGACGCGTAGCCACTCCCGCAGCCTCGCCTGCGCGCGGCCTGACCGAGCAGAAGGCCGGGACGAGCGACGGGTCCGGCAACCCGGATCGCAACTTGCACAGGACGAGGCGCTTCCCGACGGCGGCGGTCGCCGGCGCCATCGGAAAACACTGAATCTCGAGGTCGCATCCACGACGGCACCGGGAGGAAGTCGCCGGCATCCTAGAAAGGATGATCAGTTGCGCCTGGGCGTTTGTTGACGTAAGATAGACATGCATTTCGATGGCAGCACGTTTGGTCATGCACGTCACAAATGCAACCATGGCTACCCGGCGAGCAACGGCACGCAGACCGGCGAGGTTCGTCTCGACAGCAGAGGGGGAGGGGGGGAAGCAAAAAGAAAAATAAAACAAGGAAAACATGCACAAAAAAATTTGGGGGGTTTCAGGAAGGGTTTGGAGATTGCTCCTTGTCTAGATGCCGGCAATTTTTCTGCTTCAGGGTTCCCAGATGGAGCCATCTTGACACCATCTTCATGAGGAGGACCGCAAAAGAGACGATGAGCAGGCCAATGGGGAAACCTTGGTTTCCTCATCCCCCACTTTGTGAAAATTTGCTTCTTCGCTTATTCCCTCTTTGCTGCCGTGCACCCCCCTCCCCCTCTACACATACACACACACACACACACACACACACACACAAATGTGAGCTCGAGCTCGGCTCCACCGGCAGGCAGCTTAAAGCTTGAAAGCGAGAATTCCCCCACTCTTGCTTGCTTGCTTTCCCTTTTCTCCTTTTAAAAGGCAGCAGCGACCTCACTGGAAGGTGATCACTAATCGCTCAAGACCATGGAGATCTTCTGGGGCTCTTGTGCTGTCGCTGCTGCTCTTCCAGCTTTTTTTTTTTCTTTGGGTTTTCTTTTCGCTCGCGAGGAGTGCTGGAGAGAGCCATTTTCCTGCTTAGGAGTGGCTCACGAAGCCGTCCACATCACCAGGGGGTGTGCGCGACTCTTCTTCAAGTTATAGAGACTCCAAGGGGGACCCCTATATCTTGTTTCCCTTTTGCCCTTGGGAGGGAACTCCCAAAGGAAACCCTCGCCCTTGTTGTCTCCCGAGGGATAGGAAACCCTCCCTCATTCTCCCGGAAGGGACCCCCTGGAGGGAGTCGCTCCTCGTTCTTTCTCCGGAGGGAACCCAGAAAAGATCCGCTCCTTGGTACTCCCCCTCCGAAGAGGACCCTGAACGTAGCAACGTGCTGCTTGCACTCTGGGAAGGCGACCTCGGAGAGGGGTATCGACCTGGTCCCTTTTTCGTACCCGCAGGGGAACCCCGAAGAGCTCCTTGGTGTCCTGGTGAGACCCTGGGGTTTGACTTTCAATCCTGGCTAGCGAACGTGGGCATCCAGCTCTCATAATTCTGTGGGTCAACTAGCGCCATCCTGTGGGAGGAAGGGGAGAACTCACACCCCACGACAACGATCAGCCGGTTCCTCGGCGCCACCCTTTCCCACGGGGGGAGACTCGAACTCGAAGCAGTCTTTCCTTCCGCGCTGCGGGGATTCCAGAGCGGCTGCGGAGGGACGGCCGCAGGAGGCAAGTCCGCGACTACCGGTCTCGGGCGGGAGGGCAGCGGGCGACCCCGAGGGCCCGGTTGGGATCTGAGCGGTCGTTTCCCTTCTGAACGCCAGAGTTCTCGAGACACCCGACTGGCTGGATGAGCTCTTCGCGATCAGCAGGACGGTTGCGGCTCCTCGTGGCGCGTCCATTCACGATGGCGGATCCGTGACGCGGGTCAAGTGGCTGCCCCCTCCAGCTCAGCCAGGATCAGCCAAAGGAAGACCCGTGCCGTTTGACCCTCCGCGGTTGTGAGCACAGAGATCAAGCTGCTCTGCGAGGTGTGTGTGGTGGGCGCGCGAAGAGGGTAGTCTGTAATCAGTCCTCAGATGCCCTGCGCGGCTCCGCGGGAACCGACCTGCTGTCGACCTCCCTGCTCTGCGGCAAGAGGACTCAGCCGCTTCCGAAAAGAGCGCGAGTCGCGCGGTCGGTCCTCGTGCTGACCGCCGCGGTCGACAGACCTTCGCGGGAGTGCCGACTGCTCCGACCGGTAGGGCCACACCCAGCCGGTTCGACGGCTCGGCTGACTGCTCAGCTGGTGGACAGAATCGGGGCTCGCGTTTTCCGTCACAGCACTCCACGTGGTTGGGAACGAAACTGCTGTTTCCGCTGTGGAAGAGAGGAAGCATTTTCTGGTCCATTTTCTGATGTTTTTTTCTATTTCAGATGGTTGATTTTCCTACGTCATGATTTTCGTCGATTGCATTTTCGTTCGATGACAGTTTCTTTCGCAAGCGCAAAGGCATGAAATTTCGAATTCTGGTTTGAGTAGCATCTCTCGGAAGGAAAATGAACTACGGATGGGGTACGGCTGCTGTAGGACGGGGGTTAAAGGCGAGTGCAGAACGAGCTGAGCAGTCACTTTCCGTGCGAGACTGTTCCTAGAATGGGGCCATCGTTTATCCCGCGTTTCACCCCTGAAAACGGGAAGGAACGATGATAAAGACGAAGTAGATACAGAAAACGAAAGTGAAATCGGGGGAAACGTTAGGATGTCTGATTCCATGCCGAAGATCAAAGAAAGAAACCTTACCAATTCGAACGGACTGAATGATAGGAAGGATGCACTAGCTCTGGGGTCAAATCTGCATTCGAGGGGTCATGAGGTACGCGTTTCAAGTTGCGACGCTGGTTTCGTGCATGCTGTGAATTAGAGAAGAGTGGTGATGAGGACAAGGGAGCGTAACGGGAAGTGTGCTTTTCACCCGATGAAGAAGCCAAACAACTCTGATCTGGCTCAACCCTTTGGCGGGAGCTGCAGGACTTTCAAAGTAGCTATTGTTCAGGGAGGAGAAATCTCCGCACAGATTTCTGACAGCTTGCAGTCCGGAGTGAAAGCCTCTCTCGGAAAGTGCGCGGTTGCTTAGTTACCTGCGCAGCAAATCCTCATCCCGAGGGCGGAGGCAGCGAGGTTCCTGCCCTTGTTTTCAGAGCAGACTTGGCTGGGAAGGAAGGTGCCGTTCAGGCGCGCTCCGATGCAGGGGCCGTGCAGAAATCGGAGCACGATGGAACGCAAATCTGGAAAATGGGGAAGGTCTCACGTTGGAGGCAACATGGGTAGTGGGCGGTCAAGGACTGGCCAAGGAATTCCTCTCCTGCAGGACAGTGTTGTTTGCTGACAAGAAGAGGCAACACTCGGCCGTCCCTGCAGCTCCACACAGGAGTACAGCTGGGCGGTGCGAGCTGTCTCCGGGAGACAGCCCGGCATGCGTGCAGAGGGCTGCGCCGGCGGGGCCGCAGCCATGGAGGCGAGCGACAGCGGCGACGGTCTCGGGCGTACGCGGGAATTTCCGACCCAGAGCGAGGCGGGCGCTTCGCCGCCGCGCGAGCTCGAGGGCGGCTGCGTGAGAGCTCTGGGCTTGGCCGCGGGCCGGTACTGGAAGACCGCGCCCGGGCAACCCTCCTTGCCGCCGGGAGGGAAACGACACGCAAAGCTCGGTGACCGCTCGGCGGAACGCCGCAGGGATCCTCCAGAGTCCGCCGGTGGCCGCCAGCCTGCGCGTTCCGTCCCTTCCGTATCGCCCCGTTTGACGCGCTTCGCCACGAGAGGCGAGGGAGCTCTGGGGACACGGCCATTCAAGTAAAAGGAAGAAGAAGGAAAGAAAAAAAAAAGGAGGAGTCCGCGGTTCAACGCCTTTCTCGCTGCACCCTCCCCGTCAACAACACCAGATGGGGTTGGGTTCTCGCCAGCAGCCCCACACTTTTCTTGCACGGCACTTCTAACGGAAAAACAGGTGGCGGTCACTGCAAGGAGGCGGTGGGCACCATCCTGGGGCAGTCGAGAAAATTTCCGCACGAGAACGCACCATTCACCCCTTGGGCCGGAGGCGAGCGGATGCAGCAGCGTTGGCTGCCGTTCGGATGCGTCCGCCGCGCGCGTCGCGGGTTCGAATTTTCCCACCGGGGGAAGAGTCGACGCCGCCCGGAGACGGGTGCGGTCACGAGCGCCCCCGACGGACTCCGGCTTCGGGTGCGGTACTTTTTCGGGTTCCCTCCCAAGAGCAGTACATCAGTTGCGATGAGGTCGCCGGGCATGGGGCTTGTATAATGCGGAACTCTCGTGTAACGCGGTAGCACTCCTCCCGCGTTATACAGGAGTCTACCCTTCCCTCCTCCAACGAAGGATATTCTGAACTCATCTGTTCGTGTCTTTGAACGATAGGAGGGAGGGGAGACCCACACCAGCACCTCCTCTTCAAACCGAAGGACTCACACGGTCTCATTGGTGCAGTTTTAGTGACATCTCTCGGAAGGCACGGCAACACCACGGAGAACAGCACCAGCACGGGGAGCATCTTTACTCACGGGAGGGACGAGGAACCACAGCGAGTGGTCATCGAAGCAACGAGAGAACGTAGAACTGGCTGTCTCCAAGGGTGACCGCTGACTTGTTCACATGCACTCCGCTAGCCTCCGTTCTTCTTTTCTTTTTTTTTTTTCACGCCCCGCCTTCTTCTTTGGCCGAAGGAAACGGGAAGATGAAGTAGCTAGCCGAGCAGGAAGACGCCTGCAGACGTGGGAGTTCTCTCGGCGGAATTTTCGGCAGGGCATTCGGAAGACGCCAGGAGGGATGCGTTCCGAGAGGCAGCAGCTCTGAAGACTCCCTTCTTCTGGCTTGCGAGCTCATCGCAGTTGCTCCCCGGCACAACAGCGGAAGCGCCGTCTCGTGGCCGGGAAACACGTCGGTCCGCGCGCTATGCTGACTGAACTGAAACTGAACGGATCCCTTATAACGCGTTCCGTGCTATACGAGCCCCATGGGTTGCACGCGGACCATGCGACGACGGCACTTGAGAAAGACGTGAGATTTATCGGGAGACCTCACAATGGCAGGTGTGTGACCACTTTTTCGCAAAGAGAAAAGGATTGTTTACCGCCGGATCCTTTTTTAAAGGTTTTGTCGGTGGGAGCCACGCGGTTCGGACGCTCCCCCGCTGCTGCGGCTACTGCTTTTTTTCTTTTCTTCTCTTATAAAGGCCAGGAGCAATCGACCTAACGGGCGGTCGTCAACGGTGGCGCCCTAGCACGACGGTTCTTCTGTCTCCCTGCTTCCTTCCAGTCTTTCTTTTCCTTTTTTCCGGTTCCCAAGAAGTCCCCAAGAACCGTCGGCCCACCTCTCTCGGCGCCGATGCTTTTTCTCCTCCTCCCTCCCGGGCTGGTTTTGAACCCGCGGCGCCCGGAGCTCGTCTCGGGACGAAATTTCATTTTCCCTCCTCGGAGCGGGCCTCTCGTTTTCTTCTGCCCGAATGTGCTGTGCCTTCCGGACTCCCGGGCAGTCCGAGGCGGCGTCCCATTGGAACATGTCGAACAAGGACAACCGATGGATCGAGGAGAACCGACCGATGGCTCTGTCGGGAAACCGGAATTCCCCGAGAGAGCCATCCGATTGGCATGGTACTTGGCATCTTCCGATCCTCCTCTTAGCGAATGCTCCCACATCTTCGTTCCACGCATGAAATCTTTTCCATGGAACAGCACGCGGCAAGTGCTGCCAAGCTGCGGGCTTCCTGGCTGACGTGCGAATTCGGACTGCTGACGTGGTCTCTGACCTTTCGCCTATCGGCGGTGCTTCCAGGTGCAAGGCGACGCTCCCTGTCCGCTCCACACCTTCACAGTTGGCGCACTAGGAGGTCGGTGAGTTCTCCCTTGGCAGCCGGGCCTCGCGGTGGGGACTGCAGCCATCCCAGCGAAGTACTGGAGCACCTTTTGGTGCGCTCCGGCCCGCCTCCTCTCCAGCCGTGTATTCGGGACGCAAGGACTCGCGTCTCATCTTCTGTGCCGTGGCCGGAAGATTAAAGGATGCGTCCTTCTTCGCGGACGCATGGCCACACTGGCCAAGGAGAACGGTTGGATGGTCTGCAGCCCCGCCAACTACACCGCATGGTTGGAGGAAACAATTGGCACGTGGGCGAAGTTGAACAAGAAGAGCCACGAGAAGTGGAATCGCCTGCGACGCGGGCAGTACTCCCGCTGCACCATGCGGAAGATACTAGAGTGTCCCGCTAGGAGCATTGAGACGACCCCCCCAGCTACGGAGCTGCCCTTCCTGAGAAGGGCGCTTCTCGGCAGCCGGACGACGAGGTGGCAAGTCTCTTGCCGCATCGCAGGCAGAGAGAAGATGGTTGGACCATGGGACAGCTGGCGGACGCCACGACCCCGAGCGTCCGTCTGCGAGGCTACCGAGATTGGGAGTTGCTCGGCATCCCGACGGATGACCTGAAGTGGCCCCAGTGCTAAATGGATCGAGGATTCTTCCCCTGAAGTGGCAGGAGTCGGCGCTTCTGCCATTGCATTGGGGTCCCTGCAACGCACGCCGCCACTACTGGGCCTGGGGACGAGTGAATCCAGAGTGTGCCCGGTGTGAGGAGTGAGAGTCCCTCCCCCACCTTACTGTTAACTGTGTTGCCCTCCGACCCATTTGGGAACGTCTTGGTACTTCCCTGCAGATCCCGGTGGGCAGCCACCTCAAGGACGTTTTTCGGCGTCTCTTCGTGCGGGATACCTTACACCCAGCTGCAGTCCTGGCAGCGCTTTGCTGCGTTCGAGAGATTGTGACGTGCTGGAGCGAAGTCAGAAGGCCAAGCAACGAGTGGGATGCCGTCGAACTTGCAGTCCGCTACCTGCGGATTGCTACCAGGTGGCCCCACCTGGTCAGAATTCTGATGGATCTCGACAGCATCCTACAAAGGATGGATCCTCTTCCCAGTAGACAGTGATCCCTTCCCGGCCCTCCAAAATCTTTATTTTTTTCTTGTTTTATTTTTATTTTTGTTTTTTCCCCATCCCCTTCCGCTGCCGAGGAGAGCCGCGCCGGTCTGCATACAGGCGACCAGGCAGGTCCTCTTGAGCTGACCGTAGTGGGGCCTCGTACCACGAATGCATAGAGAATTTTAATAAACGCCCCGGCGTGACCGGGTGGCAACCAGCCGGAGGCGAGGCTTCTCGGCCGAGTCGAGCGAAACGGTCCTCAGCCTTCTCCGTACAAAGCGCGCCCCCCACATTCCTCGTGGTTGTCGCCGATGGGGTGCGCCCGTGGGTCAGTGCAGGGCGTGCCGGGTCGACGGGTTCCTTAGCGGAGCCGCGCAGGAGCAGTCGACGTGGCTGAAACCATCCGCCCGCCTGCCGTCCCTGTCGCCCTGTGGCTAGGGGGGGGGGGGAAAGGAGGCACGGCAGCATGCTAGCCCGCGTGGCGGCAACGCGGGTGGGTCCTTCCCGTTGCGGAGGTGCTGATCTGGTATAAAACGGAGATGAGGGTGCGGAAGGGCGAGCTCCGTCCATCTCGGAGTGTTTTCTCGTCGGCGGCCGCTAGTGCGTCCCGGAGAAGGGTCGGTCGCTCGCACGCTTGTCCAGCGTCGCCGAGTCCCACCTCCCTTTCCAGGGAGAACAGAGGGCCGGCCTTCGATCACTCTGCGGGTTCCAGAGCAAATTTGTCCTTTTATTGCCCGCGGCGACGAGATGTCAGAGTCAGCGAAGAGAGTTGCACGGCAGCAGAGCGCCCTCCTCCCCGGGCCATCCGCTCGGTCGACGGCGACTTTCCCGGATCACTCTGGCGCTGCGCTCTTAAATTGGAAGGAGGAGCCAGCGCACACGGCCCCATGGGGGGGCGTCACTACGGCCCCAGGCTGCCCCGTGATTCCCGTGCCCTTCCGTGGTTGGCCGTGGGTAGCTGCCACCGCCCCCTCATGAGGCTTCTCAGGATGTTGTCCGCGAGGCGCAGCTGCAAGGAAGAGCCTCCCGGTTAGACGTACGGGATGGGGAGGGGAGGGGGGATGGAGAAGGCAACTCGGACCCTTCCGGCGCGCGGTCCAGCAACAAGGGAGAGGGAGAGAGTGCGGGCGCCGGTGCTACCGTGGCAACCTGCAAGGACGGGAAGCCCAGCTCCCCCGAAAGGTCCTGTCTGACTCGCTCGCACGCCGCTTGCTTCCGGACAGCTCCAAGAAAGCGACGGTTCGGGTCCTCCTCGATTCCCTCCCTCCGGGGCTGCGTCGAGAGGATGACTTCCGGGCGCGGGCGCACTTCCTCATGAGCGGCCTGCCGAGGTCTCTCAGGGCCGCGCTGGGCCGCCTCCGTGCCTCAGACGGTGCTCATCGGCGGAGTGCGGACGAATGGAAGGTGACCCTGACGTCGGGGGGGCGCGCGCCCCCCTTCGCGTCATCCGTCGTCGGAGCAACCTAAGCGGCCCCTTCGGGCCACGAAGCGACACCTGCGAGAGGCAGGGAGGTCAGCGCAAAGCAGTGCCTTCCTCGGCGTTGAAGCACCCACGCGTCGAACCGCTTGCGGCTTTCTTCCTTTCTTCCCTTCCCTTCGTCCGTCTGACGGTCCCCCACTTCGCACCCGAGGCCAGGCTGGCTGGCGTGTTCTCCGGTAGGCGAACGGGACGCTCGCTGGGGGCCTGGTCTCCCCCCTCCCTCCGCCTCTGCCCCCTTCCTCCGCGACCTCTGGCCTGTCCGTCGTCGTCGCCGCCCTTCGCGCGCTGCAGGAGCCATCCTTTGCCCCGGTCGGGGCGAAGGATGGTGGTGGTGGCCGTGGCGAGATGTCCCGGTGGAATGCAGGGGAGCGGAACCAGCTGCCTGCCCACCCACTCGCCTCTTCTTCCTCGGATCTGCGTTCCGTCCAATGGTTTCGCCTACGCCCGAGGTGCATCTCTCCCCATCCCCAGGAAGTCGCAGGCATCCGATCCGGACCTTTTTTCCAAGTGGTCGGGACGGCCTTCACGTGACCTTCGCGGGCAGGCGGCCGGCTGGTGCAGATCGCCTCCTCAAAAACAGCACCGCCCACCCATTCCTGAGCCTCTCTCCTGCAGGGGAGGATGCGCGTTCCTTCCCTCTTCCACTCGGGAAGTTTTCCGGTGGCGCCCGCGCGCGCGAAGAGGCTTCCCCGTCCTGCGAAGGTGTTCCCTTGGGATCTGACCGTTGCCGCATCCCCCTGGATCCTGCCCGGGTCCTTCCGCTTCTCTGGCTCGCCCTTCAAAACGAGGTCGAGCTCTTCCTTCACGCCAACTTTGAAGGGGCACGGCCACCACGCGACGCACACACTTTGGCCACTCGCGTTCCCCGGGCTATTTTTATTCTTCCGCACCGCAGGGTCAAGATTGAGGAATTCCGCGATCCCGAACCACGCCAGAGGACGGGAGGCGATGGAAAGCACTTGGCTGCCACCTGATCTGCTCCAGCACCTAATTCCCAATCCTACCCGGGCAAAGCTTCCGACTGACCAGTGGTCACACACCCGCGAAGGTCCTCGGCTACGAATGGCGCTGCTCTCCGTGTGCAAAAGAACCGGGCGTCCCCCCCTTCAGGCCAACTTTCCCCATCCAGGAGGGCTGGCGTCACCATTGCCACCACCCCACCTGACCCGCATCTCTCGAGGGCCGAGGTGAAATCGTGGCGGAAAGCGCCGTAGAAGAACGGAGGCGTTCCCTAACCGCAGGGCGAAGGGAGTCGACGATGGCAGCCCAAAAGTAGGGAGGGGGGAGAGGAAGGGGCAGATTCGGAAAAAGCGCGGCCTCCTTCGAGAGACTGAGGACCGGGCAGGAAAGCACCCCTCCCGGCGGCGACCCGAAGGGACGCAGAAGAAAGGTCTCCTCCTCCCACCTTGGTTTCCAGCTGCACACCTCGGTCCCGTTCCACCTCCAGCTTGGACTCATAGTCGGCCACCTGTTGCGGAGGCAGGGATAAGAGTGGCGAACCCCGGGGAGGCTCTCCGCTGACCTTTCCCCGCAGGCGCTGCAGCTGCTGCTGCGCCCTGGCCACCAGCTGCTTTTCATTCCGCATTTTCCACCGGAAGATTTCGATGAGGTTCCCAGCGGCGGATTCCTCGAGGCCCGCGTCGCCCCTCCTGCGGTCCTCGAATCCTGTCGTCCTCCTCCTCCCGGAGCCGACCACGTCCAGCAGCGCCCTAGTCCTCCGGGACAGGGCGGCCTTCTCTTTCGACAGAGCCGCGACGAAGGAGCGTTCGTACTGCAGCTGCCTTCGCGTTTGCCTCAGCTCGCGCTCCAGGGCGCCGGCCTCGTCCTCGCAGAGGGCCAGCAGGTGCCCTTTGTAAGCGAGAACGAGGCCCAGGTCCACGGTGCTCGCCGCGTCCACGCGGGGAAGACTCGGGTGCACCAACAGCGCGGTGTACCCCCCCACCAGGACTGCTTGCCCGATCTCTCCAGTGGAAAACCTGCGCCGTTCTCCGGGATCCACCCCGAATTCCACCTGGAAGGGAGGAATGAGGTGTCTTCAAACGGAGGTTGGGTCCGAAATTCCGAGCACTCAGGAAAAAGAAAATATGCATATACACATGTATACATATGTGTATAGATTCATGCGCACATTTGTTTTAACACACATATTTACGAACATAATGCATTACTATATGTATTATAAACATGCATAAAAGGAATACGTAAATATGGAATTATAAACACATGTATCCATCAAAGTCCCGAAAACAGAATTCGCCACTTGCCAAGAAAGTTTCATTTATCGCGTGCATGTTGCAAATGACAGGAATGCCAGATTTCTTTCTTTTTTTTTTTTTTTTTTAATTTGCTCGTTTTTTTTTTCTTTTTCCGCCACTTTTAACTGTCATCCATTTTTGTCGCTTACTTTTCAAAATTCGATATTTATATATTTATTTAATATATGTAAATAACTATGTACATTTATAATCCTTAACACATACATTAACCGTATACTGATAATATGATTAATTATATTAAAAATGCGCATGTTCACAAATACGAATCAATCAAAATGTTACAATAATAATAATCATAATATGTATTATTATTGCATATTAATAACATTACACACATATAGACGATAGGTATTATACATAGTAGGCAAATGTACCTATTTTTTGTGATCTTTATAGCACATTGATCTGTCTGTAAAGGGCAAGTGTATTTATTTACTTTTAATGATCTTTCGCGAGGGGCACCGTGCAGGCAAGATGATGTGGTGATTTCGACGCAAGCGGTATCTCTGCCTTGCAAGAAGGTTCCCGTCCTGCGAGGGAGGTAGCCAGGGTGCCGAGCAAGCTCCCTCGGGGTCACCATCAGGGACGGACGAGAGATTCGTTCATCTGCGGAAGCGCGGCTTAGGGGTGCGGTTCTCTGGTTCGTAGCCACCGGCTGGTCCGCGTGTACGGCCGGTCAAGTTGCGTGGTCTCGGGGCGAGCGGCGGGCGTGCAGAACACGTGCTTCAGGCCGGTCTCGCGGGGCCAAACCAACCAGACCCTTACTTTGCGTCCTCGCAGCATCCTCTCCTGCTCGGTCTCCATGGAGTCCCACAGCCCTCTCACTTTCGCTTTCAGATCTCTCAGGGAGTCTTGGTTCCTGCTCATCTCCTCCTTGTTCGCCTGCATCTTGTGCTGAGCGACTCGAAAGTCGTCTGCCAGAAGCGAGAGGCTCAGGTCATTCTCTTCGATCCTTTCCTTGGCTTGCTTCACATGTCTCTCCCTCGTGAAAAGCAGCCTCTCGGTTTCCACAATTCTTCTCCCACAGTGCTTTATCTATCCACATCCACGGGAAAGAAAGATGTAATCACGGCGGCGGGGGCGACTAGCGCAGCACACAGTTAAAACAAAGGTACGTCGGAGCGCGAAACAAATTATTCTGTACGAGGGCGAGAACTGATCGGCGTGCTGCTCACTGGGAAAGCGGGAAAAGTTTCAGCACTTTTTCAAACAAAAAAAAAACGGGCGAGCGAGCGGCGCGCGGATGCGTGCCAGGGTGACGCATGTGCCATGCGGTAGGCATTTCAATCCCAGTCCGAATCAAACGTGGCTGCGCTGCAGGTCCATCGTGCAAATTTAAGATTAGGGGAGAAAGTGTCCTCTCGATTCCTCAGCTCATTTCCGCTCCGCATCGCCCGTAGCGACGGATTGGGTCCGCCGGCCGTGCGCAGGAAGCCGGGAGGAGGTGATGGGCAAAGTGACGCGCACCCCGCGGCACGTAACAGGGCTCGCGGGCTTGCCTGGTGGTCGCGGGAGGGGAGGACGCGCGCCGCGCTATCCACGGTTGACGACCGACCTTGAGCGTCGTCCGTCGAGTAGCGAAGGTCAGTCTTCTTCCCTCCTGTTCCTCCGCGGACCCCAGACCGGAAGCTGCGGAAGGGGGACTCGTCGGCGTGGACCACGACGGCGACGACAACGGACGATCTGAAGGGGGAGGGGGGGGGAGACCGACCGACTTGCCATCCCCCCCTCTCTCGACAGAGCGAAAATGAACTGAATTCCGCCTTTGTGTGACTCTCCTCCTTGCAGGTTTATTGCCAGCAGCGAGTGAACGGAAAGCGGGATGGGATGGGATGGGTGGGTGGTACCTTGGTCTGCAAAGTCTTCAGCAGATTTGCGGAACCCGAGTGGGCTCTCTTAGAGCGGGCGATTTCTTCGATTTGCGTTTTCAGTTTTTCGATCGCTTGTGCATCTACGGAGAGATCATTAAATGTCTTTTCAATCATTTTTTTGTGATGAGCAAACACCATCAGCATCACGGACGTTTCTCGGGAGAGATTCCTGTTCTGCCACTCGGCCCGCTCCAGCTCATCCGACGCCAATTTGTTGAAGCTCCAAAGGTCGGATAGGCGGTCCTGCAGCGACACCACTCTTCCACGTGCAGCAACCTCCTGCTGCCGCAGCAGAGACGCCGTCTCCAGCACCGGAACTTGCACTCCCGGAAGCGAGCCCAGCGACGTCCCCCGGTCCATGGCGGGAGCGCGCCGCTGCCTGCCGAAGCACGGGAGGCCGGAATCGCGAGCAGGGACTTCGGGATCCAGCTGCCCGGAGGGAATCGCGGACAGGGAGCCTCTGAGGGTGGTCGTCGAAGCAGCTTCGAAGTCTTTCGACTCTAAAAGAGGCACATAGCCAGCTGGCAGGTGGTTTTTTAGCGAGGCTCTAAAGGAGTAGGAGTAGGAGGAATGAAGGCCCAGCCCGCCTCCGAGGTCTCTTGAGGAAACAGCGACCCCGCGCCGCCGCGGTTTCCGCGCTTGGAGGTGCAGGGGCGGTCCCGCAGACGGGAAAGTGGACGGAGAAGCAAGCGGCGACACGGAAGCGGACGAGGGTACTTTCGTCCCACATCCGGGTCCAGACGGCTGGTGGCCAGGTGGTGCATGCGAATTTCGGACTTCCCAGTGAGAGGAGAGGAAGATGAAGAAGAAAGAAAGAAAGGACAGACTTGGAATCATCCTTATTGCAGTGACCCTTGAGAGCCCCAGATCGCTGTCGACGCGACGAGCCTCCCCTCACGTCTCCCACCGCGCGAGAGGCGCGGGCTGCTCGGCGTGCCCGCACCCCAACCCCGTGAGCCGACCAACTACATCGGCGCGGAGGAGGAGCAATCATTGGACTCGTCTCCGCGGTTCCACCGCGCCGAGCGAACTCTCCTCCGACGCCGCGGCGCGAAGGAAGGAGGGAGAGAGCTTCCTTCGCGACGCGTTCGGAAGAGAACGAGCGGGGCCTCTGGAAAGTTGTGCGGCGGTCACCTTTTTCGTCCTTTGTAGGTCCGTCTGCGGATTGAGGCGACCGCGTACCCAGATGGCAAAGCGGGAGGGGTCCATCCACCCACCCCACGTGGCCATCGAATTCCACAGCGCGGTTTCGTAGCGCCGCCATGTGGGTATTTGCTTGCGAACATTGCTGTGAATCCGAAAGGGACTGCTGCCAACGGTGACCGAGGCGGAAGTCTTGGACGTTTCATTTTTCCTCTTGTTGTTAGCAGCCCGCCCGCTGCTGCTCTTCGAATCGCTCCAGGGCTCAAGTGGAAGTAAGGGGGGGGGAGGCAGCGAGGAAGCTCCTCGGCTCCCGACAACACGCGCGCGGCGGGAACGAAGGGAAGGACGTACCTTTCGGCTTCTTGCGGAAGAGGTGGAAGCGCTTCTTCTTCTTTTCGTTCCTCTCGGAGACAGTCGAGTCCAGGTCCAGGAGAAGTGCATCTTCCGGTGCTGAGGAGCTGCCGGGGAACGACGACGACGACCTCTCCCCTTCCGGGGATTCGGTGGGTTCTTTGCCGATCGCTGGCGGAGCTAGCTCGGGAGAGACCTCTCTGCCGTCGGAGTTGCTGACGTCCTCGCTGCTCGAGTGGTTCCTCATGACCTAGGAATCCCTTGGAGACAGTGATCAGGAACGCGTGAGAGAACCCCCCCTCCAACGGCGGCAGCTTCCACAGGTCCGACAGGGGTCGTCGCGACGATCGCGCAAACCGGGGTCCACCCCGAAACACGTTGGTAGTGTCTCAGCCGATCACTACGGATCCAGCGGGCGAGTTCTTCTGCTTCTGTGCACCTCGGCCCATCCATAGCGCGATCTTCGAGAGGACGAGCGGTCGGAGACGCGCCAAACGGTTCCACCGGAAGCGAGGCTGCCTCTGGCCGAGGTGGGAATGAGCGGTCACTCTGGTGACGACGATGCGAGCGCAGGACGCAAAAAGGCAGCGGGTTGGACGTAGGGGGCGTGAAACTCCGAGGTGGGGAAGATCCGTCGTCGCAAGACTGCCGGAACGAAAATTGGCCGCCAGGACACGCACCCCTGCCTGGCGCCAGATCGGGTGCGACCGATCGCCTTGCGTACGGAAGGCGCGAACAAAGGGCGGAGCTGCGCTGTCCGCTGCGGAGCACCCAGGCCGTCCGGAATTCCGTCTCGTTGCTGCGCGTCGCCCCCTCCAGGGACGTCGGCGGAGGGGCGAACCCAGCGGTCTGCCAAAAAGCGACGAAACAGTCGCATGCCTGCAGGCGCTTGGCTGCGGGAAGGACGGGGACGCATCTCTCCCTGGGAATGACGAGGGGGTGGGCGCTCTCGCAATCCCGGCCGAAAGTGCGTTTGCTTTGACCGGGGAGTCGCCGCCGCCCGTCCCGCAAGTTTGCCCTCTGGCGCTCTCGAAGGAGCGGCGGACGCGGTCTGCGCCTTCGCGGCGGCATGCGACCCCGACGCTATCCCGTCCGGGGATGGAGCATCCAAGCCGAGGAAGTTGCGATCGATCTTTCGCGGCACGCTGCTGCGTTTTCCTCTTGCCCGTTGCTCTTCGATTCCTCGAGCTGCAGGTTGGCGGGTGGTTAGGTGGGGGGGGCATCCAAGCGTGTGCTGACGGAAGGGAAGACAGCTGGAAAAAAACGTATGTCCGGATTCTTCCGCAGCTCGCTCTCGAGCAACACGAGGGCGGCATCTTGTTCCTTCTTCCGCTTCCCGTGGCGTCCCCTTCCTCGAATTGGTGACTCTGTGCATGGAACGCGCGCTGCTGGTTCTTCCTCGGGGCAGGTCTTGCGGGATGAAACTCCGCGCTCGCAGAGAAGCTGAAGATGCTCTCTCTCCTCCTTGTTCCATGTGGCTGCTGCCTCAGCCTGCGCTTCAGTCCGGGACGGCCCAGCCTGTCAAGCTGCCCTCGTACGGTTCGCCCAGCAAAAGGGAGTCTTGCGCGGTTTGCGTTCCAAAGCACTGAGCCACTGGCACGCCTGCAGAGGTCAACATTTGGTTCCATGGAAGCCCCTTTCTTCTGGCATCTGTTGGATTTCAAGTAGATGCGGCGGACTGCTTACGCTGGCCCCGGATCACCGCAAACCGTAACCCTTCTTCGTTCCGTTCTTTTTTGAGGTTCCGGTCTGTCGACTGCTTGGTGCCATTCGCACCTCTGTACCTTGTCGTTTTCCTTGCTCATCAGTTTAAACAAACTCCCTCCCACGCTCCCCCGGTCCCTACACGCCCCTCCCAACGGCCCTACTAAGACTGCACGCTTGGAATAACCCTCCCCCCTAGAATGTGTGATACCCCCAAGTTGAATACGATTATGTATCTTTGTTTCCAAGAAAACAAACGTTCCGGCGCAACCGGGTATGAGCGACCATGTCATTTTGATGATGATCACTGGTGCTTGAAGTCTTTCCCTGCTTAGCCAAAATCTCGGTGTTTCTTTCTTTATCTTTGTTGTTTTCTATCTCATGCCTCAAGTTCTTGATCATTTCTTCATTTTCATAACGCGGTTCCTTGGAAGCGTCCTGTTTCTTCCCGATCTCTTTTCCCCCCCGCCATTTGTTGCATGGACCTCGCCTTCGACGGCCTGTTCCCGATTCTCTGCGCCTATTTTAGTTTGTCTTCCCACAGCTTCTGCTGCTGTTCTTTCAAATGCTCCAAAGTCCAAATTTCTCTTTTCCTCTTCTGGCATTCGCATTTCTTCTTCTCGTTTTCTTTCCAGCTTCAACGCCAGCGTTCTACATTTTGCTTGTTCTTCTTCCCACCGCGCTCAATCTGTCCTTCTGCGGTCTGTTGAAGCCCCCCTTTTCTGAGCTTCTTCGTGTTTCCTTTTACTCCCTCCACCTCGGGAGCACTTTTTCAGTTCTTCTGCTTCCTTCCCGCGAGTATCTTCTCTTCCCTTTGTTCCTTCCTCCTTGCCCCTTTTGTCCCTGTTCTCTGTTTCTTCCTTTGGCTCCACTTCTTCGCTTTGCTCCCTTTCTACTTCCGCAATCCCCAACGTTGCGCTTGTGATACGTCGGCGCGCCGCCACTGCCGGCTGCCTTGGTTCCCCGTCATGGCGCCTGCCTGCACGCGTCCGTCGTCGGCATTCGACTTCGCTCCCGTTCCGCTCGTCCCAGTCCAGGTAGGACTGGGGTCCGTCCCAAAAGAGTCGGCACCTGGACCGGGTGCTGCGAGCCTGCGAACGGCGGCAGGACGCACTGCTTCTCGCACCCCCTCGCAACGCCCGGATCTCTGCATCTTTTCCGTCGGCACGGAGCTCTTGTTCGAATGTCCCGACTTCGGCTGCATTTTCAGAAACTCCTCTCCCGCATCCTCCCGCACCATCCTGTCCTGATCCATAAGATTTGCACAGGGACACTGTCCTTCTGCAAACGCCAAAACACACACAAAAAAAAGTGCTGCTGCTTTGTTCCGGGAGATGGCAGTCAGCTGACGGCATATTTTGAAACGAAAAAGGATTGAATAATGGACACTTTTAATTTTTCCCCTTTCTCCTCCTCTTGAAGTGAAATAGTGGAACGATAATTATACCATTGACATGGCGTTGGGAGGCACATTTCACATCTTTTACGAATACTACCCTATTATCCGTGTACAACCCATAGGGGTCGTATAACGCAGGGACTACGGGTACCTAAAAGGCTGTCTTGCAGATGATTCCAAATGCTTAGAACGTCATGCAACCTTTCGAAATGTAATGTAGAGGAGGAGTATAATAAAACGCATCCATACTCTTATCATTTGAGCACCACCACGGCTGATTTCTTGGTAGTACACGTTCGGGGAATGCTCACTTTTCAAAACACCCCCCATCTTTAACCTGCGGAGAGAACCTTGGGTCAGTGGGTCGGGAAGGGAAAGGGGGCAAGGGAGATCTCCGCCCCGGCTTCCGCTCCCCTTTCCGTTTCACCGGCGCGACACACCACCACCTGTGGGATCGCCCTCGGCGGTTGGACCTCTTACGCGACCAAAACACCGCCATTCTCAGGAAGAAGAAATTCATCCGGACAAGAAAGCAGCACAGCTTTCTCGAATCACGGAAACTTTTGTGAAGACAAGCTCCATAGTTCCCCAAGCAACATCGAATATAAGAGTCCAATGAAGAAATGAGGCGCTCGATGCATTCGAGACGAAAGCCCCCACCAAAATCTAAGACGGTGGATGATGAATAACTGGAAACGAACAAAACCGATGGGCTTAACCCCAACTCGGTTACCCACGACAGCTTAAATCAACTTTAATTTGCCTGAGCGTTACCCCACGCATTCTCCTAACATAACTGTGCTTTGAAACATTTTCAATAAGTTTAAAAATTTCATCGAGAGGCCCTGATGAGATTGAAGTGAAATTGATGTTTTCACCAACTCGGCTCAGATATGTGTGTCTCCACTCCCATCCCCCACTCCTTCTGCCTCGGTAGTATTTGCCAAATTTCGGAATCTGTGGTCCAAGATTAGCAAAAAAACGAAAGTTAAAAAGTTTGCACTTTCTTTTAGCAACTAACATTACAAAGAAAAGAAAGAAGAACAAAAAAAAAGAAAAAGAAACCGCGCAAGGGCATGCAAGCAATTGAAGAACCTTTGTCTAACCTTAGTTCCTAATTAATCCTCTGGTTGCCATGGAAAGCACACTTGAATTTTCAGCAAATTATTTAGGGCCATCCGCTGATTTCCTCACAACTGGCAACTCTTTCAATAATGCGCGGCAAACGTTTTTTTTTAAAAAACATAAATAAATGAGTGAATAGCTTTACGAGGTAAATAAATGAATTTGTGTGAGGGACAATTGTTGTAGCAGTAACAGTGGAGACTATTGTTGAATTCTAAAAAAAAAAAAAAAGAAGAAGAAAAACAAAAAAAACGTAAAATGTATGTGAAATTCGATCCCGATGGACTTGGAGAGTCGTCTTGCCAAGCCCGTCCACCGACTCTTGCGGATGGGCGCGGAAGAACGGAGCCGAAGAAATGGGGGGGAGGGGTCCGCGGATTCTGCGGCGGGGGGCTGCGCATAGGGACAGCAGGATGGTGGTGGTGGGCACGCAGGAGAGGAGGAGTTCCTGAAAGTCTGCGACGGCCGCCCGCCGGAGCCGCAGCTCCCGAAACCCCCCGTTAAGAGATCACGCAGAGCGCCCGGACCCGGGGAATGGGCGACCCGTGGTCTCGCGATAGGGACGGCAGAGCGTGAGGATTCGCACCACCACGTGGGACGGAAGAAGTCCAGGAACACGGAAACGCGTTCCGGGACCGCAAAAAGGCGTCGTCATAGATCGCACGCGGTGACGTACGAAGCCTGCGAGGATGAATGGCTCGTCGATAGCGTAAAGACATAAGCTGATTAAACAACACGCAAAAAATGTAAAAACAAAAAAAAAAATACGATCCATGAAAGCATGGAAGAAACGCTGAACAAGCTTCAGGTATATGCCAGATCTGTAGGGAGGAGTGGTTCCTTTCTATATGAGAGATCTTCAAAGAGGGTGTCGACGCGCACCTTTTAGTTGAAGGGTTTTTTGCATGAAAGCAACTTGGACTTTGCTTGCAAGAAAGGGGGGTGGGGGTGGGGGGGAGGGAACTTGCTGGCGCTGCTTTGGAGGCGCTGAAAAAGTGAAGAGCTGCACCGTAAACGCCTGGAATATTCGAATCCAGTCAGCTGGATGGGATGAGTGTTGGTGGCGCGTACATGGCGAACGTCGCTTCGACGCCTTGAGTCGTCCACGGATCGTCCTGCAGTTCCCCGTGTCTCTCTCATCCTGTCCCAGAGGGTTCTACGAAAGGGAGGAGAACGCAAGCGTCACCAGTCCATGGGGGACTTGGGCGGACATGCATCCGAGGTAGTAAAAACAGACCCAGCAGCGACACACGACGTCTTGGGGCGGTGAGGACTCTGGAAGAGTCCGGAATTCATCCCAACGTCCGAAAAAAGAGTTCCTCGCGCAGCACTTGGCAACCCCGACGGTCGACACGAACACGCGGGAAAGGAGGATCTGCTTCGGTCCAGGGAGGAACCTGATCAAGGGTGGGTGGCAGCGTCGAAACTACCGGACCGAGGGAAGGCCGTGTGCTGCGTGTGGCGAGATCGGACCCGTTTGATCTCGGATGCCTCGGGTTCGCAAACTCCCCATCTCCCCCTCCATCCACGAGTCGCGACTCGACCCGCTGCCGGTGCGGGCGTGACCTCTCCCCCCCTCCCGAACGGCGCAGACCGGCTTCGAGCACGGCGTGGCGCGAGGTGGGAAAAAACCCCAGGACCCATCGAGAGGTACACGGGCTGCCATGACAGGCAGATTCTCGGGAACGTTCGAAAAAGCGGCGACCCCGAGCCAAAAAAAAACAAAAAACAAATACGTGCTGAAGCGACAGAAAACTTGCAACTCCCATCCAGACCCTTCCAGGGGAGGGGAGGGGGGAATCAAAGCTCAGGTGGCACTCTTGAGAGAGGAGAGAACGGCGTCCCTATGAATGCATCCGTCAACAGCGCTAGGGGAGGCAAGGGGGAGGGACGAGAAGAATCATTATCGGGAAACTGGCTCTTCAGGAAATTCGCATTTGAAGGAACCCTTGCCACAGTGGGAGCACTGCTAGCAGGTTCCCTGAGATGTCGGGGCGCTGCCAGTGACGGGATTCCCTGAGGGAAATTCGAAACTTTCCGAGAACTGGGAGGGGCAGGTCAAGAAGGAAATTCCCGTAATGTCAGATAGGCAGCAAGGCAGGAGCGAAGAGAACACACGCAGGCTGGGGCGGTGAAACCCTTCGCCCCGGAAGTGCCTGCGTCCTTGGCGAGCACGCCTTGTGGAGTTTCGCCACGGATCCATCGGGTTCGTTGCTGGGTGCGAACTCGAGATGAACGGTAGCGAACATCCGCCCGACGAGCGACGTTTCCGAATCCGAACAGCGAGCTCCTCGTCTCAAGTTTACGTGGGATCCCCGTGCTGAGTGGGATCCCTCTCTTCCCCGATCCTGCGACGCTGCCCTCTAGCGGGCGGAGCAAGGCACCGCAGATCCACTCGATGGGACGGATGGTTCAGTAGCATAGCCGAGTCCACTTCCACCCCCGCCCGCCACGAAACCCCCCAGTAGAGCTGCCAATTTAGCGATTTCCCCGCTTTCAGGTGCCCATCTGGAGGACGGAAAACTTTTCTTTCCTCCCGCTGAGCGGCAGTCCCGGCGGTTTTCAAATTGCGGACCCCCAAAGCTCAATGGTTTTTCATGGCTGCAAAGGGAATTTTCGATTGTGGACGTCGCTGCGAAGAGTCTGAAATGGAATTCCGGACACTTCATCCACCTCTGTTGCCATCGTGGCGGATGCGGAGCCCACGTCAGCAAACTATTGCATTGTTGATGATGGCTGTCGAGGAAAACGACTTCCTTCCTTACTATTAGAATATCCTGCTATTTGAATTGTGAACGTTGCAGTGCAGCAGCAACTCGTTCGAGTATTTCACTGCAATTCAAAGTGTTCTAAAGTTTCCTTTTAACTATAGGAAATAGAAGACCGGAAGTGTGGCCCTCACCTCAGCAGCAGCAGCTCCATAGCAGAAATTCCACGTGATCAACAGCTACTTTTTACTTTGCATTTTATTTTTGTACGATTGAATCTGAAGATTTCGGGGGGGGGGGGGCATCTAGCGGTATTCCGTGAACTTGTGCTGGCAACCCTGCTCCTCGGCCACGTCGCATCCGGTCTTCGCTTCGAACTCACGAGGGGAGAGAGAGGCCTTTCCGCGCGTGTGGACGCAGGACCGCGCACGGCTTGTCCTGCGCGCGCAAGAGCGGCTCCATTTCGTGGACTCTCCTTCCACTTGGGGGCACATTTTTTGATGCTTCATAGAGGATGCTGAGATGCATGCCGCGTCGCAAGAACTGGGTCCGTCTCGCACACGCACACGTGCGTGGCACACGGGCCAGTCGTTGTCAAAAATCCACGGAGGATGCCCATCGAACCGCTGCTGCTCCTCGTGATGACGAGCAACACATACTCGAGACTGGTCGGGGCGAAAACCCTTAACCACCTTGGGGGGGGGCCCCCCCCACAATCTCTACCCCGGCTGCGCAAGGTGGTGGTGCACAATAAACTTTGCTCGCCGCGCGGACAGCAGGCCTGATTGATAATTTCCACCCTCAACGATTTTCCATTTAGATGTGGCGGCCTGGAAAGCGCCACCGAAAACAGAAGACTGCGTGCCAACCCCTCCCCCGCCCCCCACCCCCGGGGAAAATGAACGCGAAAAAAAGAAATCAAAAAGTTTCCATACTCCGGTAAACGTTCGTTGCAAAGGAAAAAAAATACCGCGAGAAGAACACGAAATTCCTGCGAAACGTGGAAACAGTACTCTTTGAACTGCACCACGTCCCACCAGTCCCACCTTCAAACGTGCAAGCTGGTGGAGACGGAAAAAACGTGGCCTTTGCAGGTCGAGGGTTTCAACTTTCTCTTGAAGCTCAACAGCATACGCATGGATTGGAAGAGGAAGAAGAAGAACAGAAAACGACCCCCACTCTCACCGATAAACGCGGAATAGGGCAATGCTTGTCCCCGAATCCGTTCCTCTTTTGCACACCGATGCGAACACTCACACGCCCAGGCGGCACGCACTACATCGGCCGCCTGTTGATCCCTGGCACAGTACACTGTTTGCCATCTGTTATTTAACGTGAAACGATGTACTCGGATGTCCGCGCGAATGCGAGACGGCGCCTTCCGAAGTGCGTCTTGGCCACGTTTCCTCCCATCTCACAGTCGGGGACGGGTGACGCGATGGACCGAAATGGGCGAAGCATCAAGTGGTTTCCGGGAAGTCATGCCGCAAACAAATGCACCAGGGGTGTGGCTGTTTCTTCCACCTTCGCCCTCCTGCAAAACCAAAACCGTCCGCAGAACTCGAGGGTGGCGGAGGCTCCGAATCCCGCGTCATCTTTGCCCCCAAACACTTTCGCTTTTACTCTCTCCTTCATCCTCGCCGGATGATCGGATCAGCCCTACGAAAGCAGCCAACGAACTCCCTACCGCGTGGACGACCAAACAGCCAACACAAAATCAAACGTGCAATTCCTTTCAAACGACTAAAACATAACGAACACAAACATATCGACGGGGGGTTCCCGTCGGCTCCTTCTGACAACGCAAACCCGGGTGGCCTTCCTGCGTCAGTCATCCCAGCAAAAGATGTTCTCTTCATTCAGCTTCCTACTGGGAAATGCGGGCAATGCTCGCTGCCCTTTGCTTTTGAAGAATTTCCTTGTCAACGGGGAAGCCGCTTTCGCTTGCCTTTTATTCCTCTTACTGGCTCTGGCATGGCTCTTGGAGTATTCCTGGAAAAACAAAGCTCTAAAATGGGCACCTGGTAATATGTAGAAACAATGGGATTTATTTAAATCATTTCAAATCCTCTGGCAACTCTGCAGACACCCTACCATTCCACTGCCACTTTTGTTTTTGTTTTTTTTTTTTAAAAAAAAAAAAAAACCTTCCCTTCGTGCACTCTTGAGAAATGATTGAAACATTCACTGACTTTGTTTCCGCAGATTTATTAAAAAGACTTCCCTGAATTCGTCCAACACACAAACACGTGGCAGGTGCGATGCCTGCTTACGTTCCCATGTGGCAACCGAGTTCCGCCAACACTCCCGAAACACGATCTCGCAGGATCCCGCAGGGGAAGTCGGGCAGCTCGGGGCAGTCTTTCTACCCCATTTGCGACGACACGATGCGCAAACGATCACTTGCTAGGCTCCAGCCAGCCAGCATCGCTGAGAAAGCATCCCCAGGGTCTGCCTTGCTTCAAGCTCGAAGCCATCCCACTCGCGCGCCGTTTCTCCAGGACGGGCAAGGAATCGACTCTCGCCCTACGTTGAGAGTTCACTGGGCTGTGGGAGCGGGGGGGGGGGGGGGGCACGGTGAGCGGGGCACCCGAATCCCAACGAATCGCTTCCCGAATGCGAAAGAACAGGAAGTGTTCCTGCAGGCCACCTCGACGCACGCACGCAAGCCGGTGGGAATGACGTGACACCGATGAGCAGCGCTCGAGTCAACAAAACGAACCGAGGATTTACGTGTGCACGCCTCAGGGCAGTCGAATGGTTCGCAGTCGTAAAAATCGCAATTAGGCAAGCCTGGACCACCCCGTTGGTTAGTCCGCGAGGTGCACTTCGCCACAATCATTCGCTGCTTCCCTACGGCGAAGTTGACCCACGCCGGCAACAACCAACATCAACAACAAGCCCACGAGAAAAAATCTGCAGGAAAACGGTACGCACCCTCGGTACGCACCGAGATCAAATTATGCAGTGCCCTTTGACACGTGCAAAAGAGTTATGCAGCTGTTGACGCGATCGGTTCCTTCCCAGAGGCACGCAGGCAGCTTTGAATACCAAACACATTACCTTTTTCTTCACCGTTTAACAGGAAGCAAAGACGTTCGCAACGAATCGGCCATGCCCTCAGATTCGCGTAACCGATGGTGGCGGGAATTTCGCCTCGGGAGGGTCGGGAAAAGGGTCTGCGCCCAACACTGCTCTCTCCAGTCGAGTGCTGCTTCCTGCTATGGAAACAGCCTTTCGCTGAAGATGGACCCGAGCACTGCAAGAGATTCCTGGTGGTTCGTTTCACTGGACCGAACTCCGTTTTTTGGCTTCCCCTTTCCATGTGATTCTGCGAGTTGGAGCTCTTGCAGTCTTTGGTATGGGAAAAAATTCCAAGTGTTCACCCGACATGATCAATCACCCGGGACGAGCGATCGCGAGCCGGCCACTTCGCTTAATTTGCAGTTGCCATCTTTAAGAATCAAAATTAGTAGCGATGCTGATGCTGTGTGCTTGTTTTAAGCATAAGCTGTGAGCGTAATTGTTTTTAGCTTGGATTGATTTATGTTTGTGACAACGAGAACGCAACCGATAAACACAGAAACTGCTGCCAAATAATGAAGCACCACATGCAGGTCAGCTGCTTTCAAGGTGCCCTTGTTTGTCAGAATGGGCAAGCACGATAAAGTTCGATAAGACCATAGTACGTACAAATGCACGCTTATGCAAATGCAAAAAAAAGTACGTATTTTGCATTTACAAATTCCGAAAGCATTATTAGTACAACGTACGCCCGGAATGATGCGACGATTCGCCAAGTTGACGGAATACTAATATAATAGTACGTGGGGAAATTTGCTTTGTACTGCTACAACCCCTTGAAACAACACGTCCACCTTGCGTTGTGGTATTTTGGAGCTGCAAGGAAATTTCCCCAACGATTTAAATTTTGATTGCCAAAAAACAAACTGGATTGTTTCGATTTTAAGGCTCCCAAAGTTCTGAAACTAATGTAACCAATAAAATTGTTCATATACGTACATTAAGTTAACTGCACGTAGGTTTATTTTGATTCTACTCCTTACAAATCTCAAGACACATTAAAGAAAGATCCGTTATAGTCATTTTGCCTTAACTGCAAGCATGAGCGTAGAAAAACTCAAGACCACATCCCAAGCTGTAAAACACATGCATACTGTTTTCCCAAACTCTACACGTACTGAATGTTCCATTTACAAGTTACCTTAAGCTACACATCCTGAAGTATGTTTTTTATTCCACCCTCAAAAAAAACGCAACATTTCTTTAAAACACTGACCAGCTTTTGTCCAGACGCTCTTGCCAGTGAGGAGCGAAATTCTGGTACATCATTCAATAGGTGCACGTTTTTATTCTTCAACAGTCCCGATTGCTTGAAACAAAGTAATGAGGAACCTCTGAGTAATCCTTGTTTTTCTAACTAAAACAGAAATCATGGGTGAAAGGCTCAAATAATGCAAATGTAATTTTACACTTGTATAAATAAACACACAAATTAGTTTATTCCATTCAATATATGATTATGCTCCGCACAACAGGAAATATGTACATAAAAATACAGGCGGGGAGTATCTCACGTGCTGACAATTAGCAGTTTATGCTGCACTTTTTCCCATGTGCTTCAATGCAATCAGGAAAAATTTTTAAATTCAAAATTCAAAGCAAAACATACCATCAATTTAAAAAAGTGTTTAAAATACACCAGAACAGTAAATACTTATACCTGGTTTTACTTATTAAGGCAAGTCAGTTAACTTACATGGAGCTCATTGAAACATAAGTAAGCATCGTTAATGAAGTAAATCATCTGTCCATGAAAACTTTTAGTTGTAATCAAGAATCTCAATAAGACATCAAATATTTGAACTTTTTGAATTAAAAATCAAATATCGTTCCAAATGTGCCACCAGCAAGAAATTAATATTAAAAAAAAAAAACACATTCTCAAATGGGTGGACAACCATACTTACATTAACCTCAACGGAATCAGAAATATCAGAATCCACCCCCAGCCATTTTGAATTCTCGCAAACCTAAAATATTACTCTAATGAATCAGTTAAACGATACTCGAAACTAGTTACCGTTTTTTCAGGAACTTGTGAAATGCTGGTTTGTGCAAATTTTTCCAAGTCTAAGCTCCTCTGAACACCAGCTGAAGCTAACTTGTCACAGACAGCACTATGAGCTGATTTCAGCTTGTTCAGTTCTTCCTCTTGACTCTTGTTTGCTCTTTTATACTCTTCATTTGAAGCCATCATTTCCCGCAATTTGATTTGACTTTCCTGTAGCAGTAACTGTTGGGTTTTGAGTGCATCAACTTGATAACTATACTCATTTTCGATTTTTTCTTTGGCTTTTTTCATATTATCTGTGCTCTGCATCATCTCCTGCAATAAGCAGCAACATACCTTGCAGATTTTCATATTCCATGACCACATGAAAGTCATACAATTTATTCCAGAAGTTTAAAAATAGTAAAATGCTTGTGTAAACAGACCCTTTTCCCATAATAGCACTGAATTTTCAATCGAATTCCTATTATTTACTTATACAGAAAAGAGAATATTTTTGTGGGGTGACAGAGTAGAATTTGCTCTAAAGCTGCTTTAGTGGAAGAAACATTGTCATCTTTAAAATGGATGTTGTGTGTGTCCACATGTAACTCCTGCCCAATGAACAAGTAATGCACCACGCAATAACCAGTCATTCTGCAATTATGAAGAAATGCCTCACAACACTGACGTGTTACAACTGTGAGATGAATTCTTCGTAAATTACATTCCCTCCATCCATTTTTTTTCGAACCACGGAGATCCAAAAATGCTTTGAATCGTACCAGAATGAAGATGCAGCTTATAGGAGGTTAACTAATTCCTTCTAGGCCCTTAAGTATCTTAAATAAGGAACAGTGTCTCATTCTAAACTCAACAAATTTTGCCGATTGAAATACGAACTTTTCCCTGCCTTTAATTCCATTTATCACCACTACACTTCACAGGCACTCCGTCAACGTATATTTTGGTATGCAGAAACATATTTATTTCCTCCTGATGAACTTATTTAAACCTGGCTATTTTAAAGGATCATGTACCTTAAGCACTTTCACTTTACAGATTTATAAAAAGTCTACACTCTGTGTATGGTTCTGACTCTTGAATTTGGTTTGGATTCAAAGAGATTCACCTGCTGACTGGAATACATATATGTATATGGATCCAACTACCATAATTTATTTAAAAACGCAGGTGCAACAGCATATCGTAACTCTTCATTATACAAGGAACACAGGCACAGTGTGGAATACTTACATACTTAACATTTTGAAGATTTTAAAGGCTTTTGCCTCCAAACAAGATTCACTTCAGCAATCCCTAAAAAAAATACATATGAACAGGCTCCTAGCTCCAGGTCAAGCCCTAGTTACATCCTGAGTTTTTTGCCATAATCATGTACAAAAAATTTTAAGCATCCAATTACAGGCATTTTTTCATATACTCAGGCGAAAACGCTGTTTTTAATCTGTAGGCAATTAACTCTTGTTGCACTTGCATTTACAAATATTTGAATATACGCAACCCTAAAAGTTTGCACTTGTAATTGCTTCTTCTGCAGTTATGCTGCATGGGCGAATTTCGCCACTGGAAAAACATAAGAAAACTAAACAAATACAATATTTCAATCGGATCTAATTCTGATTAAATTACAAAATGTATTTGATGCTTCGGAGATTTAAGTACGTGTTCCACATTTATTTCACTACGATTTCTCTAATTACCTGGTAGTTTTTAAAACTCAACTTCAAACAAATAAGTTTTAAAAACTACCAGCTATTGAGTGCCAAACATCACACAGTTGCGGTGAATATTTTTGTAACTGAGATGAGTGCTGCACTGCTTGTACAATAATGATGTCAGAAATAGTTACCAAATGACTATTATTCATCAACAGGATTAGTAGCATATATCGTTCTTGGTGCAAAAAATCACTTCAGTTATTAAGTAACCATCTTCTTATGCTTACGAAGGGAAAAATAAAAGAAATGCACCTGCATTTGCAATTCAAATTCAACTAGTGCCATTTGTTTCTGAGTGTAGGCAAGATCACGTTGTTTTTCCGTTTCTTTAAAATGATTATTCAGCTGATCTCTTTCTGCAGTCAGTAACTTCAGCTCATCTCTTGTTGATTTCAGCTCTGAATCTCTTTGCTGCAAACTATCCTTGCAAATAAGCGATTCTTTTTTGTACTGCTCTAATTGTTTTTCAAGTGTTTCTTGAAGCTGCAACTGATTCTCCATTGCTTGCAACAACTGGATATGCTGAAAAACAATCAGAATTTTGTTTCAGAATTTTCAATAAAAGTAAAATAAAAAACTAGGATCTCACCTTTGTTTCCATTTCCTGTAAATTTCTCATTTTGTTCTGAAGCTCAGACTGGAGTTCAGTAACTAGTTTGGACTTTCCTTGTAATTCTTTTAAGTGATCGATTTTTTGCTGTTGTGATTGCTTTACTTCCTTCTCCAGATCGTTTATTTGATTCTTTAGTGTTGCCGAGGTTAACTTCTCACTGCTTACTATCTGAGATTGAGACTCGAGCAAAGATTCAAGATTCTGAACTTCGTTTTTCAAGTTGATGCACTCCATATGTAATTCAGTCAATTTTAAAGTTGCGTCTTTCAATTCCTGATGCAAAGTCTCTTTGTCCTGTTGCAACTGTTGGTTATCACGTGAAAGGTTTTCAACATCAGTTTCCAGGGACCGGCAATGAACTGCCAGAGAGCATTTATCTTCCAAAGAACTTTCCAAAATCTTTTCTTTCTCGGAAAGAATACCAAGTTGTTCTTTTAGTGCAGCAACTGTCACCTCAGAATCACATATCTGTCTGCTAGTTTTGTTCAACTCCTAAAAGCATTTTTGAAATAATTGTCGTGAATTAACTTGATACCAGTTGAGGTTTTCTGATGTTTTGTGAAAGTCAAGAATTTCTAGAATCAAGACCTCAGAAATCAAATACTGAGATTAAATAACTGATTAATTTTAGATTAATATTCTGTAAATCTAATCTAATTCGATCCTTTAATGTGCAAACTAACTTTTAGAAGTCTTAAAAGATTGGTGTGCATTGGATAGTTTTTTGATGCAAAAATTAAAAGCATAATTGCAACAAACGAATATCGGTCAAGTACAGTACAACTCTTCAAATATTGCACAATCTTTGTATATCTAATGCCAGTATTGCATCAATAACAATTACAGTTGTATGCCATGGGATAATCAGCACAGTTTTAAGGTCAACAGAAAATATTCACTGCATTATCCCACTTTTATTTATTTAACATCAGGAATTTTTTGAAACGATTTTCACATGAGCATGACAATACTTGGATAGAGATAAACACACTAATGATTATGATGGGAATTATTCAGGTTTCACTATGAACAACACAAAGGGTCTAATGTTTTTGATAAATGCATCTAAGGGGTCCCTAATTCATTTGTTTCATTCTTCAAATGCAACATCGTAACGAAACAATGAGAGCATTTGGCAGGAGAGTAAAGAATCGTCTCTGTAAATTAAAAAATTCTAATCAAACTTAAGCTTAAATTTTTTGTAATGAAAACCAAAACTATAATAACCTATCAGAACAAATTGCTTAACCTTGTAGCCTTGTTTTCACCAAACAACTGCTAATTATAAATACATAATAAAAGTTTTCATAAAAAGAAAGCTTTAACCAAGTATTTTATTTTTGTTTGTCTATATAAAAACAGATGCTGTCTTAAGTAAATCTTAAATTTGTGTACATGCATGAATTAATATTAAATAGAACTCTATCAGTAACCTACAATGATGGGATATTTTTCATTTCTCCGAAATTATTGGAGTATTTTCAATCTCGCAATAAGTTATGAAAAGCTTTCATTACAGCATTATTACATGCGATTTTCAAAGCATACGTTGGTTTCTATAATAAATTTTCACATGTTGTTTGCATCTGCATTTCATGAAGATCTAGAATACATTCCCACACTAAAACAAAACAAAACAAAACAAAAAAAAGAACTGATCTTTCTGCGAGATAATCTTTCAAGATTCCCAGACTTCAATAAAAATTTCGAAAACAGATTGATCAGATGCTTTCGAAATTTTCCTTATTCTTCCCTCACTCAGTTATCGATCACGCAAATATTATCAATTCAATTATGAATTACTGCTTCTTTTTGAATTCCTGAAGCTATAATGACATTGTAGATATGGCCTCAAAGTTATCCTCAACTATAAAAACAGATAAAACATATTCAAAGCAAGGTAACAAAATCATGCTACTTGTTGTTCTGGTATTTTCCTAACAATCCAAAGGGCGATTATTTTAAAAGCGACATAAAAGTTTTTCATCTGAAATATAAGTCTTTTTTGACCAGAACGACTGTCACATTTTGGTCTTTCAAAATACATGTAATGCCTTTTTCATTCTGAAACTGTTCCTTCTTTCTAAGAAAACTCAGTTCTTTACGATTTCTTGCATCTATTAAATGTACTACAATATTTCTTATAATAAATATGCATGCAATAAATTATTGATTACCATTTTATGTAGTACAATCTCTATAACAAATAATTAACCTGGTTCCATTTACTTACTCTCCATTATTACAAGTTCAACGTATCTTTATTGGACATCGAACTATTTATTTGTACCCCAGTAGTAAGCTCCAATTTCTTCAAAAATACTTTTAAAAGACTCGAAGCTTTCTATCTATTCCTGATGATAATATGATTTTCTTTTACACCCGTACATGTTAGAAAGGCTCATAAGTGTATTTTGTAACATGATGAAACACAAACAAGGATCTGATTATCTGCACACAAGCTGTTTTCCTTAATTACTCAAGAAAAGCTTGAACTTTCTTTCAAGAACAAAATCTCAAGATCCATTACATCAAGCAATCAGAATGAACTTCAAATGAGTTCATTTCAAGTTGGTTCATAATTTTTAACAAGTGGGTCTATCAAGAAAGCTAAGGATTAAGATCTGCTACCTTTCGTACACACAATATTATCTGAAAAAACACCAAAAACAATGAGCTTCAAGCATAATGCTCCCATCACAAGACAAAAACTAAGCTACTTTGAATTTTAGTAAACACCTTGAATCTAAAAAGCAATCCATGCTACAGAAGTAAAATACAAAAGTTTTCCTGAAACAATTTGCTGAGTATTCTACCAAATTTTCGAATTCACCAACTGGGTTTACCACCTGTGCTTAATTTAAGAACATTATGCTTTCATAAAAATCAAAATGTCTTGTTAAATGAGAAAAAAATGGACACATGTTATCACTAACAAACCTCTTGCATCATTTGGTTCTGTTTAACAAGTAAATCAGAACTGCTCATTTCGTTTTCCAACAAATTTTGCATAGAATTCATTTTCTTTTGCAGATCGTTGTTTTTTTCTTCAAGTTCTTCTTTCAATTTCACCCTTCTAAACATTTGTGGTTAATTTATGGAGTAACAAACAAAATATTGGAAAGCAAGTAAAAAACAAACAAAACCTTCACAAATGCTGCAGCTAAATTTAGAAAATCCATGTATTGAGAAAAATTTAAGCAGGAAATCAAGCAAATAATTGAATTGAATTGGAACCCACTCGTTTTGTTCACATTCAAGCTTCTGCGACAAATTCTCTACATTCGTTTTTAGATGTGAGTTCTGATTTTGAAGGTTTTCTATTGTGAGTTCCAGATTTTTTTCTATCTGCTCGAAAACATTACATTGTTTATGACTAATAACCATCACTGTCATCTTGCCTCTTGTCTTTCTGTCGTATATTGTATTTTCATATTTTCAAGAAGACCAATTTTGCCTTCCAATTCAGCAATTTTGTATTTCTGCAATGAGTTATCCTGCTTATGAAGAGAATTTTCTTTTTCTTTTTGTGATAACTGTTGATGTAGATTCTCGATTTTATTTTTCAGTTCCTTTTCCATATTTTGTTTTTCATTTAAAGTTCTAGAAACTAAAAACAGTTATAAAATAACAACTTTGCACAAAGGAAAAATTCAGCAAAAGCAGACCTTCATCAGACATAAGAATATTTTTTGAAGATTTGCACATGCAAGTCACCTTTTTGTTCATTTTCCTCTTTCTGTTTTGTAACCATGGCTGTCAACTGAACAAAATAATCCCTTAGCTCACTAATTTCTAAAATGTAAGATGAAGATTTATTTTCTATCGATTCTTTAATTAACTGGGTGCTTTCCATACGTTGCCCCAAAAGTTTTAATTGCTCTTGTAATATGTCACACACTTTCCTTGTATTTGCAACTCTAAAAAATTTCCCAACTGAATCAAAATGCAACTTGTAATTTCAATCAATGCAATATCTAGCACAAACTAATTAACATGAGAAAAAAGCTACACTATACTATGCAAGCATAAATAATAAGGCCATGATATAATTATGCACATAGCATAATATACACATACACAAGGGTTGTCATGTTTAAACATCACACCACATAGAGCAGGGGGAGATGTCAATGCACTATGCAAATTACACTTGATCCTATATTTCCTACAAATACTGTTCATTACACTTGTACCTGAGCACTTTATGTTCAAGCACATACATTGATGGTTCATCTACATGAATATTTTTCCCATGTAACAAAATAAGAAATAAACACGAATCCTCAATGATTATGCAGATTTATAAATTCGCTGATATAGGAAACAAATTCAGAGACATAAAAAAAAAAAATGACCATCATTCAAAAGGCTGAACAAAAATTTTCAGTTAACAATTTACAGGGAACAATTGAACAATTGCAATCTACTAATGATTAATAAAATTCATGTACTTCTTGAAAAAATAGAGAAACAAAAGATACTAGAATAGCTTATGAAATCTTACACACTTCTAATACTTTTCAGGATTATGGATACACAAAAAACCAACTGTATTTTTGAAATACAATTAAAAAAACTAATTTGTGACTGTATTTTTGAAGTTTCTTTATGAAATTAGACAATTTTTCGATAGTTTAATAAGCTGAGATAAGATTCCTCCCATAAAATTTTATCCAGCTAAATGTTTACCTACTACTAAGTTCTTCTTTGTTTTCTATTTCTTCTTCTAATTTACAGATGCAAATATCTTTTTCTTTTAGTTTATCTGTAAATGATAGCTTTTGATTTTCCAGAAAAGACTGAAGTTCTTCTATTTGTTTATTTTTTTGATCCATTTCTGTTTCCATTTGTATTTTCCATTTTGTGATTTTATGTTTTTCAGTTGTCAGGGATGAATATAATCTTCCCAACTCTTCATCAAGGACCACATTTTCTATATGAAGGAGAGGTTTCAATTAGATTATGATAGTACTTAAACATGCAGAAAGCTGAGAATGACTTTGTAATAAGAGATTGCTCTTATATAAACATAGCTAGGTGCACACAAAACAAATTCCCACAATTTATGCTAATGCAGCAACACAGGGTAAACTCATTTGTTTGGAGACAAAAAATTACCAACTCATTACTATATCTAAATAAGCTTCATTGATAAGAGAACAATGAAGTAGAGAATACAAAAACAGAACAAGCATTATACAAATTAAAACTGCTGATATCAACAACAAAGCATAAAAACACTACCAAATTTAGGATTTTTCGATTTCTGAATACATGTTATGAATTCACTAAATGTAATCCGATAACAATATTTTGCTTCTAATGTATCTTAAGGGAAAAAACTTGAAAATCATCGATGGAGAAAAAGTTGAAATATGTAATCAATGGCGAGTGATACTGAATATGAAAATAAAGTTCTATGACCAACAAATTACATTATCAATTGATTATTATAGTCTCATGCTCTCAGTTACATAAGCATGCATTGAAAAAGCATGGTAAAAACCTGAAAAACATGAAGAAACTATAAACAAATTCATCCTTGGCCAGTGCGAATATTTTCTGAATATAAAAAGCTATTTACAGTAAAATTCAATTTCTGGAATCACTGCCTAGATTCACATCTATTATGAAACACTTTTTGATCA
Organism: Raillietiella orientalis; assembly: GCA_036172245.1. Taxonomy (NCBI): domain Eukaryota; kingdom Metazoa; phylum Arthropoda; class Ichthyostraca; order Raillietiellida; family Raillietiellidae; genus Raillietiella; species Raillietiella orientalis. The sequence continues at coordinate 400,399 of JAYWIR010000068.1, read as the reverse complement.
CTGAAAAAACCAAAAAACATACATCAACAAAAAAGTCATGTTTACAGAAATAAAGGGTTCTTCATTTCGTTCTTAGAAAGATTTAACTTCAAAATTAAATTATTGAAACAACCGTAGGAATTATCAGCACTGATATAATTCTTTAATTTGTTAATATTTCACAGGTATCTTGAAAATTTACAAAATTTACTTCAATGCGAGTAAAAATGTTCTACAAAGTAAAAGTAGTTATTCTAATCATCTTTACTTTTACGTTCATTATTTTCATAAACCAAAACCTTTAATGAAATTTTCGATGCATTAAATTTTCATTTATATGGCAAACAATAAACTGGAAAGGTTCCTAGGTATAGTTAGACTATTCGGTTTTTGGTCAGCACTTGCGAGTTATTCGGGAACATCTTTTGTCAAGCTTTGAAAGTGATTCCATGAAACCTGCAATACACTTCATGTATTCATGTGAAAATACCTAACTATCATTAGGTGTCAAAAAACAAGTCATACATAGGAGTATTAGATTTTGCAAAAGTACACATTATGTAACGATGCTGCATAATAATTTAGTATGATTATCTAGCACTGAAACTGTCTCTTAAAAATCAATTTTGCTGGTCAATGAGCCAAACAGAAGTGAATATGCAACATTAGTAGCTACCTGATCTCAAGCAGTCCTGTTTGTTCAAGTTCACATTTTCACGGTGCAAAGCTGCAGATGTCCGTGGGTAACTCAGAAAATTACATAATCCTTCATCGCAACTTTCTACGTTTTCCACTACAGAGCACATCCTTCGAAATTAAATGTACATTCCTCAGACATTTCAAGAATGCGTCTTCATTGGAAGCATTCAAAACTATCAAACACGCAAATTTCAGGATCTGCGAAACATCAAAAATTATGCATCAGTGTTTAATCCCCGGAATTATATCTCTTGCCTTGGTGTGAATTAAAAGCCTAGGAAATAACAAGGCTGTAGGCACGAAGTCCGTGGCTGAGTGTCAACCCTGCAGTCTTCACCTAGGCTTTGCAATCAGTATTACTGACTCACCGATTAATTCCTTTATTTGATCTCAGACCCAAATATTCAATGGAGAGAAATTTGCCTTTCAAACATCCGAGATGTATGTGTAATACGAATGAATGAATGCTTATGAACCAGTTTGACTGATCAAACCGTGACACAAATGCGAGAATTTCCTTACTGTTGCTTAAAATTAAATATTTGGGTCTTAGATGTAAACTAGAGAAAATTTACTTCATCTGCGTTTTGTTTTCAAAACTCATTTTTGATGTTTCGAACCTTTACGATACTTCAGATTAAGAAAAAGAAACTTCTCAATTCGTTCAGATGCATGAGAGAACATTAATTGATTCATAAATGCAAAGCAGGCAAATAAATGCTTTTGGGTACATGAAAGATGTCCAGATCAAAAGCTGCTCTCTAGATCATTTGTCTTAGAGAAGAAATGAACTTTAGCTCGAATTTATAAGATGAAATTCATTTCTTCGTTAGTGTTTCCGATTTATAATGGCTGCTTGTCTTCATTCGTGATACATTGCAACAATCTTTCAGAAGACTCACTTTTATTAGGAAATTGTGATTTTATCCTGTATACGCTACTAGCTGATTATCATATTTCCAATTCAAAAAGTTTCTGAATTGGAATTAAACTGCTTCGCAGCACCATGTTTTTTTTTCCCACACCATGCATTGCAAGCTGTAGTTTGATAAGTCAGAAAATGTACACTAATAATTTCAATACAGTTAACAATTTTTATTTTCTAGCCTAGTGGAAATATCCGTTACTATTTCCGAAAGGCATTGCGAGCTCATTAATGTTTGTTTGGAATCTGACTCTTTCAAATTTAAACCTCCTGGTGGTAAGAGAGATTTTTTTACGAGAAGGCTCCTTCATATTTTCACTAACTATAGCTGTGACTATTGAAAGCATTTGCCATTCCATAGAGGAAATTATGAAATGCAAATCATCATGGTGGTTACAGATATTTGTGCTCACATCAATCTTATGAGGATATAGTATAATAACATCATGTATCACTGAAATTTTGTTAAACCTATTTGCTCTTTTCCATTACAAACACTAAATTCCGCGATTCACTTACAAATACTAAATTCCTTTATATACTTAGTTGCTTGACAAGTAGTAAAATAAAGGTACTGACTATTATCCGGCTCATGTAATACAAAAATTTTTCAGATAAAGTATAGTTTCTTAAAACTGTGTATAATGAAAATTTTGTAGAACGCAAATTTCAGATGCAGCTGCGAATTTCCAAACGCACCTTCCGTAAAATGAAAGGAAAGCAACGGGAAGGACTGCAGGGCAGAGACCACACTTGTATGCGGCCTCTTTAATAAATTTAATAATGGATGATTTTAATGGCGGATTTTTACATACTGAGTTTGTTTGCATAATTTTTACGTAATTAGAGCTTTAATTGAAGAAAATAATAATTTTCCTGAATTAAAACTTCAATTATTCTTCTCAAATAGGGCTTCAAATGATTTGTTTTGGCAAAAAGTGAGCTATGTAAGATATAAACGTAATTTTAGATTTTTTATTTTGAAGGTAACCAAAGTATGACTTCTAGGAGCAGAATTTCCAAAATCGAAAGTGTTTGGAAAAATATTCAGCACAAATGCAAATCCTTCTATATTCCAGAACAAGACATTTCTGTCGATGAATCGTTTTCGTTGTGGAGAGGAGGATCGCCTTGTAAGGCTTCTAAAAGGAGTGGTTTTGGGATGAAATGTTTCGTCTTATGCGAAAGTCAATCTGGATACATCTGGAATTTCTGTGCATACACTAGCAAAAACACAGAATGGGGTCAAAATTATCCTCAATATAGAACCGCGACTCGCATCGTTCTCGAACTTTCTCGTGACCTGTTAGGCCAGGGATATAAATTCTATCTGGATAACTGGTACACAAGTATAGAACTCGCTCAGAAACTATGTACTTGGAAGACGGACATCATTGGTACAATGCGACAGCAGAGACTTGGCATTCCTGAAGATATGAAAAGAACTTCTCTAAAGAAAGGTCAGCATTGCAAGATATGACAACAAAATCATGTTGTTGAAGTGGCGGGGCAAAAGGGACGTACTGTTCCTCAGTACAGTACATGGCGCCAACATGACGGAAGCAGAGAACCGACGTGTCGTGAAAAGAAAGCTCGAAGTGGTTTCCGACTATGGGAAAAAAATGGGTGGAAGGGACAGAGGCGATCGTACCATTGCGGCGTATACGATGGCGAGAAAGAGGCTGAAGTATTACAGGAAGATATTTCTGCATCTTTTAGACGTCGTGTGCTTGAATTCCTATTTACTGTATGAAAAAGAACAGTGGGAAATTAAGTCTAAAATTGTCGAGGAATCTTCGACTCGGGAAGCTGACAGCTGACAGCTGACCGACCAACTGTGACTGCAAAGCCCACACGCCTCATCGGGAAGCACTTTCCAAGTTTTATACCGCCTACACCATCGAAAAGGAGTGCATCGCGGAGGTGTACTGTGTGGTGTTCAAACAATGGCATTCGTAAGGGAACACGATGTTAGTGCTCAACCTGCGAGGTGTCGCTTTGTGTCGTGTCTTGCTTTGAAAAATAAAGCAGATTGAGTTCCTCACGAGTCCTTTTTTTTTTCTCTCTCCCGTGGATGAAGTTTCTTGTTTTCTGCACAATTGCGCAATTTTTATGATCTTTCTTTTCATTGAAATTTACAGCAGATGCATCCGCTGTGCGTTTCACGTATATATTCGCTTCCGCCAATTTTGATGACGCACCCAAAGGTAGACTTTGGCAACAAAATTGCTCGCTTAACAGGCAGTAGTAGACCTGAATTAATGGGGACTCAAAGTCAAATTAAAATTCACAACACGAACCATCGAAATAAATGCTTATGGCAAAAAGGAGCAAGTCCCTGATAAAGGCGCTGGTGGAGTTTATGACTTTATAGTTACGAGGCTCATGAGCCACTTAAAAGGAGCAACTGTTACTCGAGTGGGCGGTTTTTTCTTGTCCTGATTGAGAAAGACACCCGGATTTTGTTTAAATTTCCTATCACACGGAATAATATCCAAGGTATTACGTATCATACAACGTTCCAATCGGAGGATTATTTTACGTTTGCTCTCGATGATACACTGGGAGTTTCCGGCTTCGTTGCTGAGGGCTGATCACATCAAATGGGGAAACCAAACCAGATTTTTTATCCTTAAACACCAGCATAGAATCACAGTACTCCATGATTTGCAAAAGTGATCAATAGCGGCTGACTAGTCTGTCTAATAAAAAGCTGGATGGGTAACTACCGAAGAAACACAAATTACAATCATTTTTTTAAGTGGGGAAAATTTTCGGGTCCCCAATTACATCAAGGAAAATGCAGTGATGAGCTATTATTTGGTTTATAGGAAAATTTATGCTCGTGTTCTGCAAGACTAATCTATGTTGATGCATTTGTCGTATGATTATTAAATTCATAATTATCTTTATTATTAACTTTATAGGAGCTGAAGAATATGCAGTTTAAGGAATTTCTGAGGGACGCTGCATTAGGGCGAGATTTCATGTGCTACTATGAAGCTGACAGATAAACAAGGAAACTTTTACTTTGCAGATTGAAACAGAGCCATTTATTAATATAAAGAAAACCTTTTGTTGAATTATTATGACAATCATACTTTTGTCCTGTTTTGTAGTTACCGAGGTTGATGTCATCAAGTCTCTGTGCTATAGTGAAAATAGCAACACTTGGACATTCAATAACATTACATTTCTAAAATTAATGTGATTGTAATTTCAAATCAGTTACTTTTAGTAACTGATTTGAAAACAGAAAAAGAGAGGGTATTTTCTTATGTAGGGTACCCAATTTCACTAGTACGAGGCTACAACCATGTTTTCCTTTTGTGAAGTCGTTTTTCATCTAACAAAACGACCTATCTTGATCCACTGTCACAACTAATGATAGAAAGAAGTATGTAAACAAATATTCTTCAAGACAGTGTTCAACTTCTATTCTTTCTTCTTTCATCCTGTTCCGTTTCGTTCCGTTGTGCGATCAAAATACAGCGAGGATATGAACGGCTACAAAAAAAAGTTTGAAATGAAATCTCACGACACAATCTTACAGATTGAAACGATTTTACAGTTTCTGCTAGCAAAAAAAAACATGTTCGTACAGTTTGCATTTTCTTTTTGCATCATATAAAACAATTCTTAAAACATAGATGTTTTTTTTTTTTTAAATAAAAGCATTTGTATGGGGAGTTGCTGCCTTCATTTATTTTAATTGCACCAAGGTACCTCCCCAAATTTACTTCTGACATCACTCACTTTTATGAGATCGATCTTCCTAAGAGTTCATTCTGCAAATACATAAACTTTTTAATACAACTGAATTGTGATATGGTTTCGTGATTGTACAGTAGCTAATGGTTCCACAAACTTCATAAGCAAAGTTGGCAAAATTTAATCATTATCGAGGAAACTTGCAAAATTTAGTATGCAAGGCATTAATAAAAAACTACCATTATCTTGGAGCAATAAAGCGTAGAGAATTGTGGGGAAAATAAGGAGTCAGATTGATGGATATGTGGACAGTTAATAAAAGGTAATTTAAATAACGAAGAAAATTGATTGCTCTCATATTTCACTTTTAAGATATGTACTAAGAAATAGTAACACAATTATGGATCCCGGAACTGTTTTTTTACACTAGCAGTCATAAAAGGGTTTGACCTCTCATCTTGATACAGTAGCCTAACGATGGCCTGCATTTCCAAGCATTGACCGTTTGGTAACGAAACGCCATCCTTTAAATGCTTACACTGGGTAGAAATTTTATCATAGAGAATTCTTCCGAGTTTCTATTTTCTATTTAAAAATAGGATGCTCCAAAAATGGTTCAAAGCTGTTCGAAGGGCCAATTTTGGCTTTTCGACTGATAAATTACCCTTATTGTATTGAAAGGATCCATAAGCTATCATAACCTGCATGGTTAGAATGTTTAAGCGTTTTGAAATTATACATGATTTTAAAAGTAAACGCATACAAGGAACTGAAACCAAATTTTTTTGTTGCGAAGTTGAATTTTTATTGGCTGTTCTTCTGGTAAAACAGCCAAGACAACCGAATAAAGTGGTTCAGAACGCAATTTTCCAAGTTGTATTAAAAACAAACATCAAAACTGAGTACATCTGAAAGACATTCGGTGCCGGAAATAAATGTCTGACTCGGGGAGCCATTGGAATGGAAATCTGTTGCAGACACATGGAAGAATTTTCACGATTCAAAATTATGATGTAAATTTCACAGAGCTATACTAACTGTATGGTAACAATATTGCATGCAATCTTTATCTCATTTAAGAATGTGATTATAAATGCAACAAACATGAAATGGCACAAATCGCGTAGGCATTGAGGAACCGAATGAACCCACACAAAAAAAAATTAGGCACGATTATTCTTTTAAAGAGGAGCTTCCAGTAGTCTAGAAAAAGACTACTTTTACGAGTTTATCCGTGTTGAAAAGTGTTTTTTAAAACCTGTCCGAATGCCTGTGATGAAAAGGCATTACACTTTAGCAAAGTTGAGCAGCTAGGCCTTCGTGCATCGCGGTGGTTTGATATTCCTGAGACTGAGCGGCGCCTCGCGTTGGGGAAGACGTCAGGAAACCTACATAAACGAAACGGTGTATGTAACCCATCAGATATCAAAGTAACTGCATCAGTACTTGTTACAGCAAAACGGGGGGCTGCTTTTCAACTTGCTATGAACTTGGCTTACGAATGCTTGAAACACCCAGTTTATGTTACTGCTGACGGGTCATTCACCGGCCGTTTGCTAATAATCCATCGCTAAATCTGATAGAAAAAAAAAAAAAATTCGTGTTGGTACAAAGATTAGCAAAACGCATAACCATGCGTAGTTGTGTAAATGCTTGCATTTAAAAATAACGTTTCATGCAGTGCGCGGGGCATAACACACTCTGGGGCTAGGATACATAATGAATTTAATTTGTAAGGTCTGGCAAACTTTGCATATGTTCTAAAAATCCAAAGCTGTGGAAACTTTATGGTCATTGCTAAGTCGATCTTGAAAACTGCTGTCCATGCTTCACTGAGTGCTTCACAATTTATATCTGACTTCCATGGACCAACTGTTTGGGGATCTTGCTTTCCAACGTGATCAGCTAGATCAGGAACTGAGGCAGATGCAAGAGGACATTCTCATGGCGAAACAAACCAACCAGCAAAGTGAGGAATGAATTTACAATTACAGTATCAAAGCTTACAGTGCTGGCTAGGAAAAATGAGATGCTTTCTGAAGTGTCATGCCTAGAGCAGCATATAGCTCTAAATGATATCTCTCTTGGTGATGCACATAGATGTATTCAGCTCATGGAACAGACTGTCCTGGTAACTACAGTTGATTTCCTTTTGACACAGTGTAGTCTGCCAGAACATTGGTCTCTACAAACCAACTTCTCCACATCAAACTACAAAGGGAAGTAGAAGAAGAGGAAGCAAGACTGCTGAATCGTATCAGTGAGCTCCAAAAATGCAAAAAATGCCTTCAAACCAACACCACTTATGTAAGTTCTTTAAGTTTCGGACTATTTGTTTCTCCACAAGGTTAAAAGCAACACAGGGTTACACACCAATAAAGATGAACTGAATTTCAATGAAAGATGTCAAGTTTTGTCACTGCAGCAGCAAGTGGAGATGATCAAAGTGAGCATGAAAAATAATATTCTCTTGGAAAACTTGATTTTCAGAACCGTAATGCAGCCTTGCTCCGTCGTCTAAGCTCTCGATTGAAAGAACTCCAAAAGTATCGCCAGCAGCTGGTGAAGCAAATTCCATATTAAGTGGACTACAACTGTAATTCTAGCATCTGTTCACATTAGGGCGACTGTTGCAAAAAACCTGGAGAACTCTGTTTAGATACTTCATGGGGTGGTGGGGAAGACCCTAAATTCACAAACAGAAATGAAGCATCCTCCTTTAAAGATTGGGGGGTTCCTATTGGCAGTTTCTCATCTACTGAACCCTTTATATGATCTAACAGTAATTTCTTTTTGGCTCGTTCCCAGTGGCGTGAAGTCACACCAGCAGTGTAGAATGTTGCTCCAGTACTTAAGCAGAGATCATCAACAGCAAGGGGTTTGGGCACTGGAAGTTACTATGTGATCAAGCTCTTATTAATACTTACATTTGCTTTCAGGGGTTTCAGCTATCACATGGGTTGAACGCCCTTTTCGATTAACAGGCTGACAGGGAGTCACAGGTACCACCAACTCATTAGAATGGACATTAGGAGGTGAATCTGCACGTTGCTTAATGGCTATGGGTGTGCTGGGCTTGCAGGCAAACAAATTGCGTCGCACTGTGCGATGTGGCATATTACTACTAACAGATTTCCGGGTACTAGGAACCAGGATTTGGCGCTTTTCCAAAAGACTAGTGTGGCGAACTAGCCTAAAGAAGAATAAGGCAAATTTGTGACAATTTTCTTACTTAGTACGAGATTTTATCATGTTTTCCCTGCTGGAAGATTCAAAGGACATACAAGGGAGAGAGCTAGGAAGTTCATCTGTTTCTGGTGAAGAACCAGCAGTATCCAGTATTTTGGGAAGGGGTAAATTAAGTTCATGATAGCAATGAGCAAAAACACACGACATGGCAGTCCCATATTGCTTCAGCAAATTATCCAAGAATTCCAAAAGCGCTGCATTCCCTTCACTTAAGGCAAGAAGTCGCAAATGACCCACTAATTGCTCTTCACAGAATTTCGGTGCTTCAACGAATGTCAATAACTCCATACGCAATACAGCCTGGAGTCGTGTCTCCCGTGCTCGCCATTCTGGATCACGTTGTGTAGTCATCTGCAGTAACTTCTGAGGGCTTAGGCCAAACCAGCTTAGCAGTAACTGAGCTGCATCTCTTTCAACAGAAGCCAACTGCAGCAGGTGATGTTATGTACAGTCATGGCCTACCTGACACGAAGACACAGCATCCTGATGCAAAACTGTCACTACCAAATTAACCACCTGCCACACACATGTGACTGATATTTCTTTCTCCCATAAGGATGTTAATGAATGTGGTGACTCGCTTGTTCTTCCTAGGCAGCTGTTTACTGCAAACTTCACATCATTTGTTATTTGTTGAAGTTGCTCCTCAGTGAGACATTTCTCTCTAGCTTTCTGTGTGCTAGTTGTTTCTTCCACAAATGGAATTTGCAACAGTGGAACCTCATTTTTTTTGTCACTACAACCACATTTAGCTCATTCATAATTAAGTACTTACTTGACAGACAACCATGCTGCCTTTTTTGGAGTCCTTTGCAATTTGCGAATTCCTTTTGATGATGCACTCAGTCGTGGTTGTCGGATTGTTCCTTTCTTCATACGATGTGCAGAACAAACTGACTGTAACATCTTTACTAAGGGATGAGGGAGTTGTCTGGTTGGAATATTGGATGCAATATGTTGCAAATGGGAAGGATGTACACTTTGGGGAATGTACCAAGGATTGAAACAATATGCATTGAGATTTAATTGTGACTCCAAGTGCTTCTGGCATAGAAAAGCAAAACTGCTGCAAGTGGTATGTTGTTAATTGTTATGTAGACGCCATCTTACTTGTGAAGATGGTTTGCATTCTGTGAACAGAATGAAGATGGTAAGAAACCACTTAAGCTTCTAAGTTGGATTCCTATATGATTCAGTGCACGAACAAGCAAACTCAGCATTGGTGCAGGTGGTTCCTCCCAAAAAGCCAAATCTACAAATACTAGCTGAGCTCTTAATTGTTTGCGACAATGCTGTAGTAATCCTGGCTCTATCAGGCTGCTGACAAGAGCTGAGGACTGGGATCTCCTGGACCCAAGAAGCTTATGACCTAGGAATGCTTCCCACTGTAACTCAGAATGTGGCAATTGCATCAAGATATATATATGATTATGGGTTGCATCATGGATTTCTTGGTCATGCTGACCTCGTAAAGGTGAGGTCAAGTCTGGTTGATCCCATTGGAAATCTCCTAGCACACCCAAAAGGGCTGTCCTCAAGTCATCAGCACCAAGAGCACATTGGCTTTTTGGTAACCTCTTTAGATCTGTCTGCAACCTCTCCAAAGATTCAACACTGAGTGTTTGGAATGATGTCAAAGTACTAGACAGTTTTGTGCTTTGAGGGAAAAAGCGGTGGGCCCACTGGATGCACCTTGCAAATCGGGTGAGAGTATCTATCATTTCTTCTTGTGTGCAGTAGTCTAGCAGTATTTGTGCACAACAGGCTTGTATGCACTGGTGCAACCAATCACTTTCATTGTTTTCATATGGAGTGTTTATTAAAAACACAATGTGTTTTGGCATGCCTGTAAGCAATCATTGCTACACAGGTTTTAGAAGAATGTGAAAACGTGAATGCAATATGCCACTCTCCTATGCAGTAAAAGGCAAGGTCAATTTAACATCATTTCAAAACAACAAAATGAATAACTGTCAAAATAAACAAAGCAAAACTTTCTCACATGCATAACCTCCACATCAATTTTTACAAAAACATCCCTGAAAGACTTTAAAATTGAAAAAGTAATGACTTATTAAGCGGGAATAGCTACTGATTCATGTTTTGTGAAAAAGATTATGAAATGGTCATGGGAAAGCGATACTTTTCTTTACATCTCGTATTTTCCGATAAACCTTAAATACAAAAGTTGGCATTTATTTATCATAATTTACTCAATTACAACAAAATCAAGTGCAACTGGGGATCTGCGACTTACAACTATGTACGACGACTTATGTTTATCATCCTATCCTGAATTTCAATCCACGTGGAAATAGAAAATAAAAGTTATTTCCAAAGATTTCTTATTCACCATACATGAGTTTGTTAGTGAGTGAACAAAAATACGTAAGCCTGCTCTGAAAAGGAAACGTTTCAAGCTTACTTCCTACGGAAAAACACGTTCTGCACGTGAATCAGCTTTATCTAACTACTGATAGCGTGCATTCACAGTTTCGATGCTTTCACTGGAAATCTCGGGTCGTTATTCGTGGTAAACATTAAAAAAAGAGGAATATTCGTGGACCAAATATCCAAATATCAAGTACCGTTAACAAAAGGTAAGTAGATACACAATTACTATCAACTAGACTTCCCACACAGATGTTTTCTTTTTCCACGTTTTCCCAAACGTACGACACAACTGCTGATCGCGGTCGCTCAGGGTTCCCCCTCGGCACAAAGAACCGCATATTAAGCGGTTTTTATTCCTCGTAAGTCCTTCTTTCATAAGTTCGTGGGTAATGAGATCCCGTTGAATTTTTCTATTTCTTGAAACACATCAAGAATACCGATCCTCTAATTATCCACCCAAAAAATCAACCGGATATTCGTGCAATTCGAAGGTAATGATTTTCAGATTCTCGTTTGCTAGAACATTCATGCGTTTAGCTTTGTAGTGAATACGCAATATTCGAAAGAAGTTGGAAAATGCCTATTAACTATCTGCACCCAATGGATGACAGAGAGTTTATGAGCAGAAGATTGACAGAGATTCCTTGTGAGCAAAAGCTCGATTAAGCAAAAGAGTTGTAAACAACATACGGCAAAAGAATCAATCATAACGAAACCATGAAATGTCTCTCACGTAGAGAACCAGTCCTCACAAGAAATGTCCGATTCACAGAAAGATAGATAGAAGGCTCATCCAATGAGGTACTATTTATTGTCTCCACAATGGAAAGAAGTGGATGGCGACCAGTAGAAAAGTACAATTACAAAAAAAATTTTTTTTCGATGATTCAGGTTTCTCCAATTAGGTAAATGAGTCCTAAGCAAGTTTTGAAATACATCAGTGCTGTGAGATGCCCAACTGAACGTAGCAATTGCATTACACAGTACGTTAGGCTGATACTATCTAAGTATTCGGAAATTTTCTATTTGAAAAAACCTACTTGAAAAAACTGCATCTAACACGACTGATTGTCATACGGGGAGGGGGTTCTTTTTTTCCTTTGCATCCTCCTTTTTCCTTCTAACGTGACTTCCTGCAAGGGTTTGCACAACATCATCTTGAACACGAATTCCCTGTTTTCATTTTCGTTTCGTTTTCATTCCCCATCTACTGAAGAATAACTCTCTAAAGATTGCAAAGATTTCCAAACACGAATACATTTATCAGCTGCAGACTGCAGCCTTCGTAGTCTAATTGGTAATTCACTTAAAGTATTTTTCAGGTTTATGCTCCATAGGATCTCTTCACAAAGCTCATAATTCCAAAAAAAAAAAACATTATTGAACCGGGAATAAGGCAAAGAGAATTGTTCGTACAAAGCTAGGCGAGTAGATCTTGGTATTTATGATGAATTTTTTACAATACTTGAATACAGCATCAGAGGTGAACATTTCATGATAACTTTTGTTATATTTCGCAGGAAATAATCCATGAATAAAAGAATGTTGGATTAATCTAGCAAACGTGACGAGTTTCTACCACACGTCTGATAGAGATGAGATGAATGATCTGCAAACTGAAATGCCAACTGTGCGAACAGAGTTGTCCACTGGAGATGAAGGCCCCAATCCGAAGTGGTAAAAATGAAGATAAAAGAAACTATCGTGGCCATTGATTCGATCTTCAATTGTTTTCTTATTTGCAATCTTTACTCAAATCTAGGGGCAAGTCATCAGTCCGGGAAGCTTCGGGACATATTCCGTTGTTAAACTAATGCCTTTTTGAGTTCAAGGCTTTCGAAGGTTTCGTCGGTTTTCCTTTGTTTCAATTAATCATTTTCAGAACATTTACCTGGAGGGAATTACATTAACATCCATCAAGTGGTTGCATTCTCCTGATTACTTTTGCATAAATTCCCGATCCTTGGTAATACTGCATGATCACAGCTTTGTCTTGAGATCACTATCATTAAAAACCAATTTGCCGCCAGCACTTCCCTTCGTTTTTTGAAGAACAACCAAAAAAACATTTGAGCTGCGCTGGAATTTGCGCAGCGCGGGTGAAGCAGTCATCTCGAATTCAGATTGGAAATTAATTTCAGCGCGAGCAGTTCAGAATTCCAGTGAGGCACAAGGAGCGTAGAAAGTCTGAAAAAATTGTAGTGCCAAAAGGCGGTTTCGAATTTCCAAGTGACCGAGCGCCTCGAGAGAGCAAAGACATGGAATTCGATTCCTGCCAGTGTGGATCAAGTAAGCTCAACTGCACGCTCACGAATCCTACGAGCGTGCAATCTTCGGTGAGCCAAGAAGCATGATGAACAGGAAAAAAAATGCTATCAGCGATTGGAAAAGAAAAGGAAAAAAGTTTTCGCACTTTAGCTGTAGTGCCACTTCTTTTTCAGCACCACCCTCTTTCGCTGGCAAGGCATCGCATCGGTAGGAATGTCACTCTGAGAAACAGAACGAACCAGAACGATCGATATCTGTCACCTCTCGAGCCTCGAGATCTCACCCACTTGCCACCCGGTTGCAGTGATACCACTGCGTAACGACTTATCTTGCGGGACACCTGGGCGAGAAGCAGTTTGCAGTTCCTAAAGATGGTATTGAAATTACCATTCTACATTCAATTTGTGTATGGTAATTTCGTGGAACCCGCCGCGGCTGCCATCGTCAACGGGTGTTGGGAACCCGCGCAAGCACGCGTGGCCGCACGGAGGCATCTTCCTCCGTTCTCTCAACATTGCTTCTTTTCATCTTTGTCGTGATATTCTACGCTTCTTCTCATGTGCACGCGCATTTCTTGACCGAGTTGGGTTGGCTTTTCTCTTGGAGAGCTCAGGCGAGCTGCTTAGGCTGAGGCACAGGTGGAAGGAACACCTAGGCAGTGGTAGACACTTGACGTGGTTACTCAATAAAGGCACGAGGCATGCATGCGGGCTGCAGGATCAGCGGTCCAATCCGGAAATCATGCACCGGAAACTCCTGCTGCTGTGCCATCAAATGCAAAGTACTCAACGATGCCTACTGAATGCAGCAGTTCGTTCGCACGGATTGCGCGCATTTCGAGGAAAGCGACATCTCGCAGAAGCATGGATCCAGGTCACAGTCCTCTCTTCTTCCCATGTCTTTGAAGTGAAGATCGGTTCGACGGAGAACTGGGTGCTGCACGGCGACGAATAACAGTCGCATCACTGCATTCAGCCAAGTCTGAGCAAGGCTGCCGTATACACGTGACCCAGACAACGAGTGGCTCAGGAAGGGAAGGAGGATCCGACCTTGTCGAAAGCTCAACGAGAAAATCAAAGGCACAATCAAAAGTTGTGTGGGCCTCGCATTCCGTCTCCGTTGTGGAGCACACTGCATGGGTGGAGACATCCCAAAGATTCCTGGATCTTCAACTACCGCCTAGCAATGGCTTCCATAGATGCTCGATTTTGTTCACGCGTCGTATCCTTGCGCTGCACCCTTGCTGGTAGGACCTGTCAGGGGATGGCAAGCAACCACCGGGATCATTCTCTGCCAATACACTATAGATCTGGTGCTTCCCCTTATTACACTTAGTGGAAGCCTTCGAAACCAAGTGAACAAAACGTGAGGCATCTGCGTACCTATTTTTGACTTCGATTCCATCACATGGACACACGGAATTTTCCAAATATTCAGGACCCGAAATCGCACCCTTTCCTTTTCACAGATGCCTTGTGGGACACGGGAAAGCACCTGTGTCAACTGTGAGCTGTCTTCGAAAATGGAAAATTTTCACGCGTGAGATGAAGCTGAAGAGATGAAAGTTTGACGCGTTCATCTGGACGACCATCACCCGTAGAATGGAGCTGCTACTCTATAACACGTCTGGAATGTGAAGTCGTTGCATTCCTTGCTTACAGGTTGGCTTATGAGCTGTTGATGTCTGCTACAGAGCGGATGTTTTCTTCCTGAAGATGGAATCAACAGGAAAGTTTCCGATGTGTTGCGTGCCGAATCGTTTCATCGATATGCTGAAAGAAGTGACGTGCACTCCACTCGCAATTTGGAGCGCAATCTGTGCAGCATCTTCATGTCTGTCAACAACCGCCAACGAATGAGCCGACGAAGTTTTCATCATTGTGAAGTGTTCGATGTGTTCATCACGACGCGTTCGACTTGTTCCAGCGGATCGCAGTTTCCGATGCCCTACGAAACCGTCCGCCGCTCACTCGCAGCTTCTGAAGATGCATTTCGCTTCCAACCACGATCGCTCCTGATTGAGCAAGTCCGAAATGACCTGCTGAACCATCAAAGCAACTGCGTGAGATGCTAGGCAAAGGCTGATCCCGGAGGATCATCCCTGCTATACTGATCCTCCGCTGCTGTCTCATCGCCGACTGGAATTGGAAGAGGACTCGGATTGGAACATGAACCAACCGAAGACTTCTTCAAATCCGTGTCCAGCAGATAAGACGAGTAGCCAGCGACGAATCGAGGGCAAAAAGTTTTCTACAGCCAAGGAGTAATTCCAACTTTGATGCATATCTCACTGTTTTATCAGCAACGCATGAATGAAGACATTTTCCTCCAATCGAGCATTCCTTTTCTTGGTTTCCTGTGTCGGAGGACGTAGTTGTATTTGCGGACGACAACTGTTTGCTGAAAACGCTCGCAGGTTGCCATGATGAAGGAGCTCATTCAGTTGCTACGTGGAACTCGGAGGGACGACCCAGAAGTACGTGGTTTCCCAATGCCACTCCCATCAGCCAGGTTTCGAGTCCTCGGATTTCTGTAAATCGTGTCTCAGAGACCCTCGGCACATCAAGTGTTGAAAAGCGTGCACGGGGCTTGAGGATTCTAAAATGCCGAATCTAAATGAAGTGCGGCTTGGTTTCTGCCGCACTCGTGGAGCCTCAAGAGAAGGATTTCTTAATTGACAAAATGTTTCAGCGGATATGGGTCTTGGTTTGGAGGAGCCGGAGAACAAAAATAGGAGTGACAAAAAAATAAAGGCGGATTATCGAAAAAATATTTCAAATACAAAAACTGTAAACTTGTATCCCTACTTTCCCATTATGCAAGTATCGAGTTTTTTGTGTGTACTCAGATGACCATGAAAAAGAACTTGTAGAAAATTTGTGCCATGTACAAGATTTCCAAAAACTTCCACAAACTACAGTTATTGAGCATTCTTCGCTGACAATTACTAAATTAAAGAAGATGACTCATTGATCAACGCTCCAAGCATGTATGGTATTCGCATAGGAAAGCACCTTCAGTGCCCATGCACCAACTACATCGCTTCTCGACTCTTTGGTTCAGAAAAGAGTGCATGCTGGATTGAGAGATAGCAGGAAAGAGAAGCAGCTCCCGTGAGTTCAGAGAACGACACGACGGTCCCTCGTTACTCGGAAGCCAAGAGCCACTGTCTGTTGATGCGTTACTAAAAGTATGTGGGTTGCGTAGGGCAGAAACGGTTCCGAAGGATTCTTCTACTTGTCTGGAACTTCCGACCTTTCGCAACGGATCCACTTTTCTAGCGAGCTGGGCAGCGTCCAGCATGCCGAAGAAACGAGCCATGGTGCGAACAGAAACCATCAATGCTCAGGAAACATTCCGACAACTTTAGCTCGATTTCCCTCAGCAACTATGATTCTTCACCAGAATGCGCAGCAGAAGCTCCGGAAAACCAGAGAGAAGAGATGCTTCCAGACTCCTCGATTCAGACCGTGAGCATTCTCTCCTTCCCAAAGAGCTGCATTTCCCGGAAAAAACAGCAAAGCAACTTCTCGGCTCTTGTCCTCGCTTCCCGCATTGAAACGGAATGGGCTGAATGGAACGGATGTGTTTGTTGTTGGAGTATTCACATATTCTACTTCCTGGAGTCGCGAAAGATGCACCTCACCTGAGACGTCACCAGGCAGCTGGGATGCAGACGAGGAAATTGAAGACTCGTGACGGACAGCGGGCTGCCTCATCAGCTGACGGGAGAAAACGGAGCAACCGCCCCGATCCGTGCGGCGAAGGGATTGCAGGGACGTCCACTCCTGCCGGAATGCCGCACCTCTCGTCCCAGCTCGGGATGCGCGAAGCCGACCCCTTTCCACGCGGACGACGTCCCCAGGACCGAGAGCACCTCGTGTCGCCAAGGAGTCCCGCCCACGGAAGACGCCAAGCATGCTCCCGGCAGTCTGCGTGCGGCGAGAGGATGCGAAAAGACCACAGCTTACGTCGGTCGGACTGGAGTCGGAAGTCGCCCTCACTGAGCATTTCATGAGAGTCAGAGGGACAGGCGCCCGGTAGCTTCTTGTCTCCTTCTCTCTTGGAGCAGCTGCAGCCTATCTTCCGCTGGACCCTAACAGCATTTTGCCAGAAACCATACGCGCGATCTCTTTTTAAGAATGGATGAACGCCCCCGCGCGAGAGGATGGGTGGCGCGGGAGCGTTCATCTCGCAGGAGGAGACCGACCTCCCTTCCGCTTGAGGAACGGGTCGGCCGCGGTCACGGACGCACAGGCGGTGTGATTCTTCCCGCAGCGTCGAATTCCCCCAGAGTCCAGCTCGATCGAACGCCATCACAGAGGCCCGACAGACATTCGCGACCTCATCGCCATGAACTCCACTCCCGCGACACCGCCACCGCACCATCCTCTGAACATTCATCCATTCATCCCTACCGCCTCCCTATGACGTGAGGGGGAGCTCCGCACGCAGTTGGCCGCGTCAACTGGGGCGCAGAGGAACCCACTCGCTCATGTAAATGGAACACGGAGCGTCACGCGTGCAAGGGAACCGCCAGGCGTCGGCGGAGGGCTGACGCTTTTCCCCAGTTGTTCCTCATATGCCAGGACCCCCGGGAGGTGACGCGCGGTGTCTTGGCTTGGATGCGCCAGCAACGGCTGTATAAAGAGGCAGGTCCGACGCAACGTTCTCTAGGAGGGCCTGTTGCGCCGAGACGACGGTCACCATGGAGAAGCTCGCTGTTTTCCTCTTGGTTCTTCAAGCCACGTAAGTGGAGACCTTTTCCCGGCCTAAAGTCGCAACCGGGTCTTCTTTTCCGAAACGACTGCTGTTGTTTTCTTTTCTTGCAGGTCATCCGTTTGGGGAAGCAAGCTGAATATACCACTTACCTACTCGAATGTAAGAAACAGTCCCTATTTGGAACCGTGAAAGTAACGTGCTTGTTCTTTGTCAAGGGGTTGTTCGTGGCCAAAATAAGCATCACCCAAAAAGAAGTGGTGTGGGGCATAGGAGAGTTTGAATATGAAGACAAGACCACGGTTTTTTCTGTAGCTCTGGACACCTTGGGAGAATACTTGCTGCTCCCTTCAATCCACTGCAATTCATCATATTGTAGTAAGCAAAGGCCAAATGGCATCTCAGACGCAGCAGTAAGGTTTGCTTTCCTTACAGAGGAGCACAACAGATACGATGAAAGTCTGTTGTTAGAGGCGATGGAAATCAGCGAGAAAATGCTGTATTTCATGGGCATCCAATTGCAAGGCGAACTCGTGAGGGACACGATAGTACGTATTGCCTGCCGCTCTTTTGCTCACAATCAGCCGTGCGCGTTCCTTCTGAGGAAGGACAAGCAAATAATCGGAGGGGGAAACTCCTCCTCCTATCTCCCTCTCGAGAGGAAGCGTCCCCTCTCGAGAGGGGACGCTTCCTTTCAACAGCTCTTTGGGTGTGTCCCGTCCGATGCTTACAGCCCACATTCCGGCTACGATAGATGACACGGAAGACCACTTCTTTTGTGTTCTTGTCTCTTCGGTGTTTTTGCATCCTCCAGTTCTTCTTGGTTCTGAAGATCCTTCGGTATCCCAGAAATATCTCCGTTGAGGTCCCCCACGATTGCTCCTTTCGAGGTTAACTGGAAGGTCACTCGCTCCCGTTCCTCTTCTTTGGTCTCGTCTCTTCTGGCGTCGATGTAGAGTGCCCCCAAGAGCAAATGACCTTCCGTACGGCCGCCTTCCCACCTTCCTACAGCTGAAATTTGTTTATGTTGCCGAAGTGCGGACCAGCTGTCAGGGGGTCTGCTACCGATGTTTCACCTTTACTCCGCTGACGATCCCAGCTGAATTCAACAGTCACTGAGTCTCACAAGTGCTGAAGAACTGGGAAGGAGTCTGCGAGCTTCATTTTTTTTTTCCCGTCTGCATGCAGAAAAGAGTCTGTCCAAGAAGAACGATCTGTTTCAGAGTGTTGGCAACATTCGTTTCATGCAACCTCTGCTGCCATTCCACGCAGATCCTCGGAGACACTACATGAATCTTCCTGGTTTCCCTGATGGTTTCCTTGGAATCGAACCATCATCCTTGCGTCACATTGTTACGAAGCTGAAGCTGAAACGGGGCCTCAAGTTCGAATTCGATCGGTGAGTTGAGCTGGCGGATTCCTGGGGGAGAACGCTACAACCTCTCGTTGCAGAAAGCTGAAAACGGGAACGGTTGTTGCTCTGGAAGAACATATTAACGCCCCAACTCAACCGACAGGTTTAAAGGGTTACGAGGAAAGATTGAGGGCGTGAGTCCACCATCCATCTTTCCACCACCGCTTCCGTGAAACCGACCTCTCCTTGCACATTCTGCCTGCTGGGCGGCAGTGGACCTCACGTTTCTTCGAGGTTTCCTTCCTTTCGGTTGGCCAAGTGCTCAAGAACCTTTCGCCTGTGGGCAGAGCAAGCTCCTTCACGCTGTCCGCACCGTCCGAGGGCGCGCATGTTGATTCCTCAAGTTGCAGGGGTTACCCAGGGAGGCGATCACCCAGTGAATCCAAATGGCCTCCGAGAGGAAGGAGTCCTTTTATCTTTCTCTGGTTATCTCCTCCGAAGGGAACCCCGAAGAGATTCTCTCTTCCTTGCTGTCTGCGGAGAGATTCCCGGATGGGTGGGTTCACTCACGTTCTTCACCTAAGGGAACCGGGAAAGAATCCGTGTTTCTGGAAGGGAGCATGCTTGCGTCTTGGCGCGCGCGCGGGGTTGGCGATCGGGGAAAAGGCAGCATGCCGCGGGGGTTGCTCCCCGCTGCACGCGTTCCCGTTTCAGGGTCCAGGTCGGAGGCAGGACTGACTTCTGCAACCCGTACTGCAAGGCCTTCTTGGATTCTGCCTCGGCGATCTCGCAGGTGCCGAGCGAATTCGTCCTGCACTTCCGGAACGAGTACAACCTCACGGAGCTCCCGGACACGTACGGTCTGTTTGGGGTAAGTGGTCCCGCAAGGAAGCGGATGTCCGGAACGCCGAGCATCTTCCAGACCTACGACAAATCCTGGACGTCTTGGCCCAACGTGGCGTTCGAGTTCTTCAACCGGGAAGTGCTTGTGATGAAGCCGGAGGATTACGTTCTCCATCTGAAGGTTAGCCTTTAGGGAAGAAACCGTTTTCTCGTTCTCCCGCCGTCGCGGAAGCGTCCCGTTCCGCATACCCGCATCGGAGATGACGCGTGGGAGCAGTCCCAGGGCAGCGGCAGCTGCAATCTGCGGGATGTGCACGACTTCCGAGCTGGGTGACGTGATCCTTCAGTCCGGCCCAAGGCTGCGGGACGGATGCATTTTTCTGATGCGCGTGGATGACGGTCGCGAGGCTGGAGAACACTCGCGTCGCCGCTGCTGACTTCCCGCACCCAGACCTCCAACCGAAATCCCTAAGGGTTTTTTTTGTGCGTCGCGGGAAACGACAGCCGAACGCACCGGCCGCGTACATCCGTCAGAGCGCTCAGTCGCAGAATCGCTGCCGACTGCGGGTGGCTACCGGCGCGCCACAGTGGCACGAGGGAAAGCGTCCCAGGGAGAAGTCGCGCCGCTTCGGGTACTTGGAAAAGGAGGAAGCTGCGAATTTCCAGCCGGAAGCAGCCCGGAGGCTCGAGAGGGAAAGCGACGAGAGCGCGCTCGCGACAGTGGTGCGTCGGCCGTTGCGGAGGCGCCTGCGTTTGCTGAGGTCTCAGCAGCGGACGAGCGACCCGTTTCCCGGATACCGCCGCCGCTCACGGCAGCCTTCGGAGGGACTAAACAGGAGGCAAGTGGGGAAGCGCGGTTCCGTATCGGCCGGTTCTGGAAACAGGCAAGCTGGAGCGCCCTCTTCGATCGCCTCCTCGACCGCTCCTTCCGATAAGAAGCATCCGAGACGATAGAGGTTCGTGCATCGGGTGCACCGCCGTCTCCAGGAAGACGGAGACTCCTTGTGTGCAAACCGAAACCTCGCCTCTCGAGAGCGCGTGTTTTTCGTCGCTGGTCTCGCAGGTCAGGCCAGACAAGCAGCCATGCTACTGCGGTCGCAGATGGCGCACCCCTTCCTCCTCATGCCAGCCCTTCTTCGTTCCAGGTGGGCAAGAAGACTGCCAACGTGCTGCCGTTTACTTCCCAAGTGAGGACCCAATACGCGCCCTGGACCATTTCCCAAACCATGATGAAACACCTGGTTACCAAGATCGACGTGGTGAACAACGTGGTGGAATTTACGGTGAAGAAGTGATGCTTCCCGTTTCCGGATTGCGAGCCTTCGGTGGCCTACGGGCAGAAATAAAGACGCGCGATGCGGGTCATGTTGCTTTCCTTCTTTCGCGCCTTCCTCGAAGAATCTTCGCCCTGGTAAGTCGCAACCTTCAGGTCCACGTGGAGTGGCCTCGATGCCCGGTTCGCTCTCGCCGCCGGTGTGGATTACCTGTCGTCCGTGTCCAAGAGGCACATGGGGATGCTCCTGAGCGTTTCCAGGAGGGACCACTTTCTTGCTCTGATGGACGCGTTCCGGAGGTCTCTCCTCTTGAGGAGAAGACCACGTGCCACAGAGCGGACTTATGCAGGAACCTAACCACAGCCCTTGGCTAGAGGACAACCTGGACCTCATGGATGGTGGCAGCAGGCGAAGCGCACATGAAGGCAGAGCTGGAGTGGAGCGAACGACTCAAGTGACCAGGGTCCACCCCACCCTCGCCGCTCATGGGAGGGTCGTCGTGGAAGGTGTTGGCGCAAATCTCCAGGTCCGCTCGAGTTCCAGGTGAAACGCGTCTCGTACGGGATAGCAGTGCCCCGCGGTCTGGTCGGTGCCGCGATTCCGCAGTCGGAAGCTCGTTCTGGACAAAACCAGGCCGACCTGCGTCGTCCGCGATTCCTGAATCACAGGAGCACATTGTAGGAGTCATTGCGCGCTCGTTGCATGGCGAGAGGTGCCTGCACCTCCCTCCCTCGGAATGCGGCCATGGTAGCCGGCTAAGGTCTTTGGACTTCCGAGCTCCCAGTTTCAGTTCCTGGAGGGTTCCAACCAGCGCGGCTCCCGTCCATCGGAAGTGCTTGCTTCAGTCATCAGTAGTGGTGCAAACACGATGTTTCTTCAAACCCTGTTGGCGGCAACCTTGCCGTTCATGCACACCTTCCGCATGGGCTCCATAGAAACTCAATGCGTAGGAACTGTTGGGAAGCTTTACTGCCTAGGTTAGGAATCACCACATGGGAGAGTGATCCCGTGTAGTGATATGGATGAAGGAACAACCCACAAATTGCGTGGTTTATCGTCACCCTCTATCCATCCAGTGGTGACCTTTGCGAATCATGTCAGCAATCTTGGTGTCTCTCTACATCTCTATGGTATTCTCAGAGTGCACCTAAAGAAGTGCCAATCCATCTTCTATCTCTTTTTCTATCGACCATACTTCTTTGCTCCTCTTTATTTCTGGGATTCCTTGAAATGGGGATCCCCGCTAACTGTCCAAGCGTGCAGGCGGAGAAGTAAGAAGAAAAGTAAAGCCTTTATTTCGAATGCTGTTTGTTTTAAGAGATTTTCGATGGTGATAGCATGTGGGTCAACAAATTTTGGCTACATTTTGTCAATTCTGTTAAAAACATTTCCAGCTGTACACACAACAATTATTGGGAGTGAAGAAATATCTATCTCTCTTCTATTCTAATTCTTTAAGATAAATGATACACTCCTGATTTTGAAGACTTCAGAATTACTTCACCTTTTCCATTTCGATGGCACGCTAAGAACGCTAATACACCTTAATAAACACATGTGGAAGCTTCTCCCATGATAGTGTAATTAAGAATTGCACAGTTGGTCAATCGAAATATGGGAGTAAAGTAAAGCAGGACCAAGTGTAACCAGATATCTGGATGCCCAAACAATCAGTGTACCAGTATCCCTAAAATTTATGGAAATCAAAATATATTTTTAGAGGAAAAATCCGTAGACAGAGCTTTCATTTTTTTTAAAAATCCTTGATATGAGAACTTGGAAATCTTATGCAGTTTGATGAAAATGCCTAGTGGATCATTGCAATCTTCAGCTTAGTGTACTCTTAGAAGATAGGTCAAGATTACTTCAGTATTGCTTTTTACACGTGCATCTTCTTGTCCGCTGGCTTATATCCCTGACGATCGTTAACGAAAATTATTAAAAATTCCTATGTTTTCATTGGATCGCGGTGATCACAGATTTTAGAATACAATGTAGGAAAGTTTTGCGTCCATCTTTCCCTCGACAATTGTGCCGATTTCAATCTATCTGTGAGCAGTGCAGAGCTCATAGATCAATTGCATGCTATTCATGGAATCTTCGGTCACTATAAAATCAGACCATACGAAATCGATACTGAATTCGAAAGAGGCGTTTCCTCTATACATTCAAATGCCTTGTGAACAAGAGGTTTTCAAGTAATCTTGAAACCCATTGATGACTGTGAACTGCAAGGGATTGTCCATCCTACTTATCCATAATTCATCTGCTTCATTAATGTTACTCCAATTTTCATTCCACTCTATCTATGCCCAGGTGCCATGACCGTTGCCTGGACATTCCTGATCTCGGCTTGTTTCCCATCTTCTTGTATCCGTTTTCTCTCACCACCATACTTTTGCCCTAGTTGGCATCTTTACATTTCGATGATGCCAACAATAGTAAAGAATTTGAAATGACAGAATTTAACTGACATCCGCCGACTTGCAATGCAAGGCAGTCCGATCGTCCTCTTCCGATATGAACAGTATTTTGTCTTTTTTGTGTACACACGTCTTCTTGGCCTTTCCCCTGTCACTCGTTCGTTATGCAAGATTTTGGAAGTGGGTGCCCGAGCAGCTGCTGCGATGTCAGCAGCTGGAGGCGAGTCTGCTGCGCGTCTGGAGTGTTGACATGTACTCCCATGAGTCGAAGTGAAGTACCAAAGCCTTCGAAAAAATCGCCTTCTTGTTTGTGTGGTGACGAACATATCCGTCTGTGCATGTGTGTGTTTTTTCTCGCGCCAACTTGTGAAGATCAAACTTCAGAATGGCAAACTTGAGGAAAACAGATTCTTTGGTGGAAGTGATTTCCAACCTTACAAACTATGAAGATGATGAAGATCGAAGGAAACAAAATTTGGAAAAGGTGTCACCACTGTTGAGTATTTGTCATGTTTTAGTTTCTGAATTCTTCGGAACACATTTTGATTTAATAGCAAATAAAATGCAGATGAGCGCAACCATCTTGTGGATCGAACTGAGCGAAACTTGAGATAATCTTATGTATGTGTGGTTTTTTACTTATTGTTCCATTTAATGAAGTAAACACCCATTCTATGAAGTATTTGACCCCATAAATGCGTTTCCACTGCAGCATTTCTCCTTTATATCTCATGAAGAAGCCTTAAATGTCCACGTTCGCGTCCTTATTTCATTTCTTCATTTTACCTCCCATCCCACTTGTATTTTGAAAGTCCAAAAATAAGTGATATTCTATTGTTTAATTAGAGACTGGCAACCTCGAGTAATTATGACTCTTTGGAAGGGCAAGCAAACGTTGCATCTGGGAATATGGGTATCCCATATGATTCTAAGAATTATTCATTGCAATTAAATGGTAAGCTCCAATTAGTTTAAGGTTTTAATTTCTATCCATTGTCATTTAATAGCACCACAAAATTCAGTACCATTGGATCCTAATGCTGAGGGATTTTTTAAAGCAGTGGATTCTGATAATAAGGGGAAGATTTCTTTTCCTGAATTACAAAAAGCCTTATGTAATGCTGATGGTACCAAGTTTTCGGAATCAACATGCCGTTTGATGATATGTATGTAACTGACTTTTCATTGAATTCAAATGATACTGAGATTGTTTTGGTAGTGAATAAAGTAACATTCTTGATTTAATAACATGCAAATGTTATGGTGGAGTAGACTAATTTTGAATGTTTACTCATTTTAGCCTTATTTGATTTCGACCGCACAGGTTTCATAGATAAAAATGAGTTTCAGCACCTCTTCAAATACATTAATGATTGGAAAGCTGTTTTTCAGTCATATGACCAGGACAGATCAGGTTTCGTTGATGCTGGAGAAATGTCTCAAGGTACTTATTGACTTATTGCCTAGTCCTAGTTCCATGTTTACGTAGCATTTCAGAAAATGGGTTATCGTTTTTCCCACGAGTTTGTTGACACTCTTATAAACCAGTACAATAATGTTACTAGGTGTCTAACTTTTGAAAACTTCATTGTGATGTGTGTACAGATTCGCAGACTTACAGAATATTTCATAAAAAAGGATCCACATCAGAAAGGACAAATTACTATTGGATTTGAAGACTTTGTTACTGTTGCTTTATCACATTAAAAATGTCTCATTTCAAGTTACTTTGTAAGTAAAAAAAATAGTTGTCCATATCATAATGTTCGATTATATTGAAGACTTGGCAAATATCATGTTATTCTTATGTTGCAGCAATGTAATCATGATTAATAGAAGGCTATAGTTGAATAACCAGATCAGTTTAACTTTTTAATGAGGTAACATATGTTCAGTTCATAAGCCAAAAATACAACAGTAGCACTGTTGTATTTTTGACTCACCAATCTTTCCTGAAGTTTACTGAATGTTTCATTGGAAAAAAAAAGGACGTTTTAGTTTCTTCACTCAGATTCAGATTAAGGCAATATAATCAAAAAGGCTTTAAAACTCAGAAGCACATTTGTGTAAATGATTACCAATCAATATAATTTTGTTTACACAATTTTGCATCCACTTTACATGTGCCATATTTACTCTGCAATGTGTATTAGATCATTCATTTGCCCAAAAGAATCGTGAATTTCCTCTGCAAAAAAATGAACACATTAGAAATGCAAAATTAATTGCAAGCTCCAAATGCTAATTTAATCATTGTAGCTCCAAGCTTTGCCAATGAAGATTTGTTGATGAGAGTTTTGCACTCTATAAATTAGTGGTTTTTACCTCTAGGCCCCTAACCCCCAAATTCTTTTTCAAAGTAGAAACTTGTTGCAATTTTTTATCGAGTTTTCTCAGACTTAATTTTGCTCCACTTGGCATTTGAGGTGGGTGCCCTTTGTAGCTGTCTGAAGAATTATGCAAAATAATTTAAGCAAAGTGTATGAACTCATTTCTCTTTTGTTTTGCAGGATTCCCAAAGAATCTGATGCTGTTTTGTCAAAAATGTATTATTAAAAGTTTATCACAGATTGCAGCAAAGCAGGCAATTTTCCATTGAATCCCCTAAAAGTTACATCATATATCTGTAGCATGGCAAAAAAATTGCAAACATAACAAAATCAACTGTAATCAACGTACTCAATATCTGAAAATTAGGAGTAACAGAATTGCAACAAACTATGACTTTCCTCAATAAATTTGCCAAGTCTCAATCAAGTTATTCTAATTATGAATCTGGACATTGTGAATTCATTTAAATGCAGTTAAGAATTGATACCTTCAAATGGTATCTTCATTGCCTCTTATCTGTGGATGTAATCAGTTCCCATATTCAGGTTTTAAACGGCCTTTTTGTAAGCTGTGTTATGGATATTGCCATTTAATTTCGGTTGATGTATTTGCATTAATGTGAGTTGGTACAGCTGTGACCAAAGACATGTTTTAAGGTATGTTGGTACACCTCGTTATAAGAATTAAGCCTTTTCAACTCCATTATGAAGATTTAAGTTAAAACCCACAAGTTAACATGCTGTGAAAAGTTTTCATGGAAGATTGGTTATTAATGAACGTGTCCTGATTGTGTGATCTGTTGAAGTGTTTCAGCATGTTCGCAGCATGCTAGGTAACAATAAAAGGCTTAATGTACTGAATTGTATGTTTTAAGTCTTTTGTGGGTGGTGATTCCACCAGGTGGGGTGGCAGCAGCATGTTAGTTTGACAACAATTTTTCAAATAGCAATTTTTTTACAACTTTGAAACATGTTGAGCACACATTGGTGTTAAAAAGGCCTGGATGTAATTCCACTTTCTGTTTTGTTTTTAAATGTGTTTCATTTTACCCCCTATGTTGGCATGGAAATACCCGTATCCCTTTTTTCTTCTGAAGCAGGAAATCGTTTTGGTATCCATAAATGCATACTGATAGAAATAAACCTTGTAACTTGTTTTGTTATGTTTTGTTTTTGCTTCCTGTTCCTTAATAGCAGTGCAAAAGTCAAAAAGTTGCAGCATCCAAAGCAGTGAAAGGGAAGGAATCACAGGTCCCCAGCCAATCTGTGTGGTTCCTGGGAATTTTTTTTGAAACTTGCCTCAAAACATGCCTGCTCAATGAAGGTTGTAGTCAAACTCTTGGGGAAGAAAATGAAACGAGAAACCAGATGCAGTATCCAGATGCATCAGGTGGAACGATTTTGGCGTGCATATGCCTGCTTTGCCTACTGTCACACTTTATTTATTCACCTCTATTTGCTTAATCTTCAGTTTTTGCTGCATACATATGCATGTATACTTAGCTGCATTAGCTTCTGTTCCAGCCTTATTTCGGAACAGCAAAAATTCCGCTTATTCATTTCTTAAATGCCCAGACAAGCAGTTGTAACTTGGGGGCAGTACATGTAAATGAAGATGAAAACTTTTGAATTTGGGAACAGAACCCTTGGACTGGTTTGTGGAGGGTGAATGAATTGGTCCAAGTTTTAGGATTCTATATAAAGGTAACTTCCTTGGCTGAGGAAAATCCATGGCTGTCACAATGTGATTGACTGCTTACATTTCAGTGTGAAGATGACATTTCCACTTGGAAGAAAGGAAATTGATTATTTTAAGCATGTGCCTGCAGCTGATGAACAGAAAGTTTATAGGAATGTATTCAGAGATCAGATGCAGACTTGCTTTTGTTCTTAAGTTTAGGTTCATCTAATTGTCGATTTGGATTAACCTTTGGTCTTGAAGCTTAACTGTTCCAAATTAGCACAGTTGGTAACCTCCAGCCAACTAGAAATGCAGTCCCAGGAGTTATTCTTCTTCATTTTCATTATTCTATTCAGAGTAAGGGTTTTCCGTTGGTACTTTCAGGCGTTGGGGTAATTCTGCAATTCTCAAACTGAATGTTAGGCATATTGAAAGCTTCCAGTGGCAGCGAATGTTTTGAATACCACCCCAAAGAAAATACATTGTCGATGTAAAAGTGAAATTATAGTCCCTTGAGAAATGCAAAGATGCCGAACATGCAATCATGAGATGAATATAAAAACAAACACAAGAAGGATATCTATAACTAGAATTAATAACGACTTCCGTATTGTCCTCGCTGCAAATTAGCAGCTCAATCTATATCATGTACAAAAACTACAAAAAACAAAAGTGTGCAAAAGGCTTTGATTCAGAGATTCGTGTGTTTCATTGAGGATGAATGACTAATCGAAAGCAGTTTATTTTGAGGATTACGATGGACGAACATTTCATGTACATAAAAAAAAAAAGAACGCTTACAGCTGGTGTTGGGTGTTTAGGAAAATTCCTTCTATGGCTTTCGTTTTCGATCCAACCACAAGGATCATTAGCATGACTTACCTCTTCATGCTCACAAAAGGCAGGGAAAAGGAAATGTGTTAAGTAAATTGAACTGCTCTATAAGATAACAAAGACAGACAAGATGATTGTAAGAGAATAACTGGCAGAGAAACATTAGTTTTGCTACTAGTTCTCAAGAAATGCCGAATCCACTGAGCAACTGCTTTTCCTCTTCAGTGCAGTTCAGTCTTGGTACGTGAAAGGAATATCAGAAGAAAGAATATTATATCAGCTTAATGGTGGAGCAAAGCTTTAATGTGAGCGTACGTTTTGGCTATTTTTGCAGTAGCAGTGTTTAGGGTCCTGTCGTGGTTGCTTCTTCAATGGGAGGCATTAACGTTGAAGAAGTAGCCAAAGAATATCCAGATCCTGTTTTGAAAATTCCAATCAACATATTAAATGGAATGAGCCCTGGTCAAGCTTCAGATATAGCTGATAAAATAGAAGTTAGTGCTCGCAACAAACAAGCAGCAGTTGAGTTGATGGAACTCAAATTGGTGTACGGCATAAGCAAGAAGACTTTTCCATTCAATGTTCTCCAATGAAAACAAGAAAAAATCAAGGATTTACTATTTTATGCATGGGAATGTAAGTGCGTCATCTAAAGTAATGCAGAAACACAAATGTTGTGTAGATAGCTGAATATGTTTCTCAAGTACACAAATATTCTGTGCCTCAAAGAAAAGAAATTTGGCCACAACTCGAAAGGTTGATAGCAAAAATAGGCAACAAAAACCTAAAGAATGAAGGAAATTATGCTTAGATCGAAAACGTTTAACCTTACTAGAACAAGATACCCAATGAAGGATGACTAAATGAATTCATTAGTGAGTGAAGTAATTTTGAACTCTCCATTTCTCAAGAACGACGAATGAGTGTAAATGTTGAACACGATGATGACGGTGACCTCATAATGGTGCCATCCCTGGCAGACATTGTGTAGAAGAGTTTGACTCAAGGGAAAAATTATTCATAAGGTGGTATGAGAAATGAAAATGTCATCACTAAAGTATATATTTATTGGTTAATTAAGATGAAATAAGGGTTTCCTTATCAAGTGTGTTGCAGTGATAAAAATGGTTGGAAGAAATGATTAATTGTAAAACAGGAAGAAACTGTAAGTCGTAAGGAGTGATAGGTAAAAGGATTCTGGTATGATGAGGAGAAAGCTCTGGTCGATGTTATTTTGATCAAATTTGTCTTAGACAGTTTGAGTTTTGCGTCCACTTGTGTTTCCTGTTAATCTTTTCGAATAGCGGTTTCATAAACACCTGAATACCAAAGTGGAATTCGTCCTTAAATTCATAAAGACACACTCTTCTTAAGGTGGTTTAACATTCTTCAATTTGCAATTTCGACTTCCTTTCTATTTCTGCTCGTTTTCGGTCAGCTCTTTCGTCAATTTCTTTTTGCTTTACTTTTGTTTTGCGGGGGGGGGGAGGGAGGGGCATGGTATCCCTTTTGCCAGTTCTTGTAAACAATTGAAAACGACTCTTCCGTATGCGCTATTGCGGTAACTCTCTTCCTGGAATGTTTGACGTTTCTGTAAGACATGCAGCCTTCAAATGCCTGGCCGTTGGAGGATGCACCCTCCAGCCCTGTTGGAACCCGTGTCCTTTCCTTTCGACCTGCATGGGAACGGACAGTGTACTCTGAGCGCCACATCGGATGACCCCTCCGTGCTCCTCCCCCGCCGTACAAAGCCCTGATGTGGAACCCGATTTCGATGTGATGTGTGTGGTGTACATGTACGATTTGCATATCTGGTTGTACTGCGTGGCGTTGCGTGCGAAGCAGAATGGTGCAATCCAAAATTGAACCGTGTGTAAAGGGTGAATGAGAGCGTCTTTGGAAAGGCATCACCGCTTCAGAAAATTAAGCTGCACCGACCACATGAAGAAGCATTCTTTGAAATGTTCGAATTTGTTGAGAGTGTGGTTTGAAATAGATTTTTGTGTTTGCAGTCGATTGCAGTAACCCTTGACATCTTTTGCGTGTTTTCAGCATTGTGTGCGCACCCAGTAGAAATAGCAGAAAGTAGCATTGCATTCTAAAATTCAGTGTTGACAGTAGCACGATGTCATCGAAATTGAAAGCAATGGAACAGTGCAAAAACTTAAACATGCCTGTTTTTTAGTTTGCACATGCCTTGATTCATACGGAAATAAAAAATATATTGTAAATGCTTTTTCACAATCTCGGCAAGCCATTTTGGCATACTATTAGGAGAAAACTACATGTTCACGAAAATGTCGGTTTAACATTGATGAATGATTTGGGTATACCGGTACCCAAATTTGCTCTCGCGAAAACACCTGATGAAGCTTTTGAAGTTGCACAAATGCTTCAAGCAGAGAACGGACTTGAAGATTTTGTGATTAAAGCTCAAGTATTAACAGGAGGTAGAGGCAAAGGTGTGTGGCTCAATGAAGGCTTGAAAGGAGGAGTCAAGCTAGTTTTTAGGTAAGTATTTGTAAAGAACTTTTTGTTTAACAAAGGAATTAAGATATTATATAGTCCAGAAGAAGTACGAACAACTGCAGCCAAGATGATTGGAAATTATTTGATTACCAAACAAACCAATGAAAGAGGTCTTAAATGCAGTTCAGTTTTGGTATGTGAAAGGAAATATCAGAGGAAAGAATATTATATCAGCTTAATGATGGAGCAAAGCTTCAATGTGAGTGTACATGTTTTGGCTATTTTCGCAGTAGCAGTGTTTAGGGTCCTGTCGTGGTTGCTTCATCAATGGGAGGCATTAACATTGAAGAAGTAGCCAAAGAATATCCAGATGCTGTTTTGAAAATTCCGATCAACATATTAAGTGGAATGAACCCTGGTCAAGCTTCAGATATAGCTGATAAAATAGAAGTTAGTCCCCGCAACAAACAAACGGCAGTTGAGATTCTGCTCAAACTGTATGAGTTGTTTGTCAAATATGATTTGACTTTGTTGGAAATAAATCCATTTGCAGAAGTGTCAACTGGAGAATGTAAGCCATGTAATTATGCAACATATTTCATCATACATTATAGTATGCTGTTTGGATGCAAAGCTGAATTTTGATGATAGTGCTGAATTTCGACAGAAGCATTTCTTCAGCATGAGAGATTTGTCCCAAGAAGATGAAAAAGAAGTAGCTGCTTCTCAATGTCATCTCAATTACATCACTCTGGATGGTGAAACGCATATTCGGGAAATAAGGAGATATTTACAATATTTTCTTTAAAGGGAACATTGGTTGTCTTGTAAATGGTGCTGGTTTAGCCATGGCAACTATGGATGTCATCAAATATCATGGAGGAGAACCTGCGAACTTCCTAGATGTAGGTGGTGCTGCAAATGTCAATCAAGTTAAAGAAGCATTTCGTATTATCACATCTGATCCCAAGGTAAGCACTTGTGCACGATCACTTCATCCAGATTCATGTATCAGATATAGGTGAATGTGATCTTGGTGAACATCTTTGGTGGTATTATGAGATGTGACCTTATTGCACAAGGAGTGCTGGAGGCAGCACAGGAGATAAACTTACAGATTCCAATTGTTGCCAGGCTCCAGGTAAGTGTTTTCTTACATCAGCTGACTTATATGGTCATATTTAAAAAGGGGACCAATGTGGAAGATGCAAAGGCACTGATTGCTGCTTCTACTTTAAAGATTATTGCCTGCGATAATGTGGATGAGGCAGCCACAGTAGCTGTCAAAGCTTCCAATATTGTGACATTAGCTAAGGATGCTAAATTGTCCGTCAAGCTTGATATGCTCATGTTATGATCGACAGTATGTTGTTAGCGAAGCATTGTACTGTTTAGATGGCATTTAATATGATCTTAAATTCTCTGTTATAGCAAGCCCTGTTGTAAAGCATCGTGTGTATACTGAATACTGTGCAGTAGGCCCTCTTCCAGTGTAACCTATTTGACAGTGGGCAGACCTGAGATAGATGCCCACCTAACATCAGGCAAATTTACCTTTGGTTGCCATTTTAACTCTTTTTTAGCTGTACTAATATCTGGCTGGCGATGCTGTGGATCATCAGCTAATGCAGGATAATGTTTAACAGTACTTTTTGTGTGCTTGATAGTAGCCAAGATGGTTTCTGCCAGATTCAGTATTGTTCTCTCATCAGGGTTGCCCAGGTTAACTGGATGAGTGTAATTAGATTCCATCAAGGCAATCAGTCCAGGCACCAGATCAGATATGTACATAAATGAACGTGTTTGTTGTCCAGTTCCATGAACCTATGAATGTATTGGAATCTCAGTTTGTAAGGTTGATTGTGTTGATTGTACAGATTCAATACACAAATAGAGCCTTAAATTAGCAAAATATGATACTTACGCTTAGTGATTCATTGAGCAAAGCTTGAATTATGAAATTAGATACAGCTCTACCATCGTGCAGCTGCATACGGGGACCAAATGTGTTGAAGATTCGAGCTACACGAACAGAGACATTCTCTTTTTGAGCATATGCATATACCAATGCTTCTGCTACTCTCTTGCTTTCATCATAGCAAGCTCTGGAACCTACACATAAAAAATAGCTACAGCTTACATGTTTGTTCATTTACCTATAGGGTTAACATGACCCCAGTAGGATTCTGGTTGAGGGTGAACCTGGGGGTCACCATAAACTTCTGAAGTACTAGCAAGTAAAATAGTTGCCTTTGCTCTCTTAGCAAGACCTACAAAAGAGGACAAGTGTGTGCACATTTCTGTTGTTTTAAAATGAACTCTTAACCTAACATATTGATAGTTCCTATTGTATTCGATTTAATTGTTTTCACAGGGTTGTATGTGTAATGTACAGGACTTGCTGGACTGGCCAAATGATAAATCTGATCAACTTCGATAAATAAAGGAAGTGTTACATCATGATTGAGCAATTCAAAATTTTCATGTCCACTCCACTGCTCAACATTGCTTTTACGGCCAGTGAAAAAATTGTCTGCAACGATAACTTCATGTCCCAGGTACATTAGTTTGTCAACCAAGTGACTTCCTACAAATCCTGCACCTCCAGTGACCTGAGGAATTGATAGGCTTGCACATTGTATGGTGGTGGGGGTGAGGGGGGGAAAAAAAAAAAAGGAAGTAAACAAGTATGCACACCAATATTCGTTTTCTGTTTTCGAACGGTAAACGCCTGACTTTGGGATATTGTTTTGTTGCTTTCTTCTCCAAAGTCTGAATCCGTTTTTCAAGCTCCCTAACGTATTCCACATTGCAACACGACAAGCAATCCTCGCTCATCTCTTTCCCCTGTTTATAGTTTTTCACATCGTGGAGGGTTACACGGGCTTCGGAACGGCAGCCGTTTAAATCTGTGAAAACACTTTGCACTGTTACGGAGATGGAGAGAGCGACATGAAGGATCACAGCACGACACTTACCTTCGCCATCACCACGCCCCGAGATCAACAAAGGCAACAAACTAATAAGGAAGCCCCATTGTGAGTACTTCTTCAAGGCGAAGCTCATGTTGATGCCAGAAAGTGAAGAGCACACCGCAACGCAGCCTATCGATCTTCAACTGATAGTACTCACATTCACGTGCGGGCATTCGTTCATGCGAGGCACTCGATACGTTTACAAAGTGACATTAAAACGCAAATTATGATCGTATGGCTAGCCTGCTAAAGGACGGATGCACAACCCTTTCGCCGGAGCCGCAAAGTCTCGAAACCCTTGCAGGCTCCTTCCGTGACTGTTGGAACAAAGCATTAGGTAAGACAAAACGAGTCCACCGCACAATCACCGTGACACTTCGTTTTTGTTAGCGGGTTAAGAGTACCTAACGGATCGTTATATAGCTCTCCGCTCTCGCAAACACACCTCCGACTCGATCCCATCCATGGACCGCACTCAAGCGGATCTGCGGAACGGTTCTTGAGGATGCCGTTTACATAACGGACCAGTCATCAACAGCAGCAGCAGCCACGGACGTGTTGCGTGTAAACCTTCAGCAGGAGTTTCGTGTTGGAGCGTTTTGGCCGTCCAAAACGTACCAAGAAAAACCACCATGACTTTCCACCTCGATGAGCCGTTCCTCAAAAAAACCTCCTTCCTTCCTTTCCTACGAAATTTTCTTCCTTGACGCTGCGGAAGGTGCGGGAAGGTGGAAAAAGCCATCTCCATCGGCAGCACCTTCGCCTTCCAGGCCGACAATTTCAAGACGAACTATCCGAGATTCGAGTAAATCTCAAACAAACATATTAAACCATTTCTGCACATTCGCTGTAAACCTTGAAAACGAGCGCAGAGTTGCAAGAGAAACAAAGTCGCTCTCGAACATGCCAGAAGATTTTCACAGCGTTCTTCAGGAAAGAATTGCATTTACGTCTTCCAACCTAGGAACGGTCCCAGCTGATTCTTCTTTGCAATACAGGACGAATTACAAGAGTGCTAAAAAACAAGTTGAGCCACACCGCTGATCCTGCAGAAGGTACTCTTTTCTCATCAACTCCCAGTTTAAATCAAATATTCAAAGTATGCAGCTTCCACGTGACCTTTATGTGCCGCAACTCTTGCGTGCACATCAGGTAAGATGAAGTCGCCCTACTTTCCAAACTTCGTGCACCCTCCTGTAGCCTCGCTGCCTCCTTTCAGCTTTCCAAGTTTCCTGCCGACAACTTTACGCCATCCTTTCTCACGTGCTCGATAAAAGGTCATGCATAGCATCCTACGAGCCTCAGGGCTTTTCGTTCGGTGCTGGTTTTTCCTCTGCACGAACGGCTCTCCAGCCACGGACCTCCGTCCATTGGACATCCACTTCACATTAAGCATCCCTATATGCTCGAACCCGCTTTCTGTTCATTGAAACCAGATGGGATTTCGTCTCCGATAATCCAAAGGTGCGTCACTGCAGGTTTCAGCGTTTACAGAAAAAAGTGAGGTGAGACTTGACGAAAAAGTAGGGATTGAGACTGCTTCCGACATGTGGGACTCCAAGGACTTCGCCAACGGCGAATCAAGGCTGCCACACACTACCCCGGAAAACAAAAGACGTAACAGCTGAGATGATTGCCTGTACAACATCGCTTCATCTGAGAAAATTGCCTCCGGGTGCAAGGAAACGAAAGGGAAAACCCATGCTCAACACGCGTGCCGCAAAAGTATTTCTGCAAGCACGGTGAAGAGGAGCATCCAGAGGTGTTAAGGCATAAAGTGGATAGCGCCCCATTAGACACGTTGCCAGAAAACCAAAGGAAGTCTTTACGAAAGGAAAGCAGCGGTGCCACTGCAAAAATAGTTCGGCGAAACCGATTCGAATTTCGAATGACGAGCGTAGCTTCTTTACGAAAGCTTCTTTCCATAAATGACATAAAGGTCAACCGACCTTCTGACATAAAAAAAAAAAATTAGAAAACACAGCGTGATTTTTTGTGATTTCAAGCTTACATAGAACGGTAGTTGCGCACTTTCCGAAAAGCAGAGATGCTATGGCCAGCAAAAAAGAGCAGCAAAGAGTGCAGAATTCTTGAAATGAGCTGAACCGCCATTGGAAAAGTGAAGAAGGCATGTAGAACGAAACTTCCATGGAATAAAAAGCCTTGCGAATGTGTGTGAAAGACTTCCACCTATATCACATTGTGAATTCAAAAACTTCCACGCCAATGCAGAGTGCAGAACATGCATCCGGGCAACAAACCGGAGGGGGGAAGGAAGTTTCAGCAGCAGCTGCAGATCCAGCCAACCAAATCTCGATGGGATCAGAGCCAAATTCTCGAAGCTCGATATTTCCCAGTACAACATTCCAAATTTGTCTTCGTTGTTTGTCAATAGAATACCTCAAGGAATGCACCATCTGTGATAAAATACACTGAAGTCCACGCCGAAGGCAGCAGATAAAGCTGCGAACTTTCGACATCGACAAGCAAACAATTTTGATGGTTATTGGCCATGAAGGAGAGGGACCGGCAGATAAGGGACAGGGGAAGTTTCTCGCATTTCAGCTCCCATTTGAAGGTCCGCAGCCACAGCAAAACCCGCACAGCTCGAGTGCTTCCCACCATTCCTTCGAAGCAACTGCACGTTTCGAACAGAAAGGATTTTTGTCTTCCGCCTCCTTCTTGCACAGCACACGTCTTGCACGCGGTCCTCCCATGACATTCGAGGCAATGCAAAGCGTGCGGTTGCATCGCTCCGCGTCGATTGGCGTTGTTCTCCAACCCGTCAACCATGGTATATATTTGGGAACCGCCTGATTCTTACTTTAAAGGGAACCATCAGAGGATCGAATAGATACGCAACCTGTTTCTTTCCGAAGAATGTGCACTGGGCATGCCGTAATGGAGGAGCGCATCCAGGAAAATCGGTTCCATGCCAGCGAGACCGTGTTATGGACCGCCTTTTGTTTTTTTTCCCGCTCACTGTCTCTGTAGCCAGTGGAGTCGGACTGCTCTTCGAAATGTCGAAGATGCTGTTGACCACGACCGGATAAGAAACGCCTCCTTATCCTGGAGGAGAAGCGCAGCTTCCTCTTCCCCTCAGGAGGTAACTGGAGAAAATCGGCATGAAGGGAGAGTGTTTCCAGAGAAACACACATAATGCGGAAAAGAGCGTGCACGACAACGGAACAGCTGCCACGTGAGTGCCTCCTTTGCACCTCGCAAATGCAAAGCACAGTAACAACCTTTGCAAGAACGTGTTGGCACCATGCTTTCCCTTCCTGTACCGTTCGATCACGGATCAACCTACCGAATGCGGGCCAAGAGAGAGCATTTCGGGACAAAGCCTCGTATGCCTGCGTTTCTCTAAACTCTCCTTCTCGATTCCCAGGGCGTCAGGTCATCGATGGTATGCATGGATGCAACCTGTTGCAGGTTGGGCAGCGTGCACTTGCCCGCTGGCGGAAATCTGGAAACTGGGAGAAAGTAGTGGCTTCAGCTCATCCCGGATTCTGCACGGGGAAGTGATCCCGACGACCACAAGCAAAAGGCCCAAAGTGCCGGTGGTGGGCCAAGCGTGCGTGTCCGTGGTCGTGGGACCCCCGTCGGAGGACGTGGACGGGGAAATGCAGGTGGCGGCGAGCGACGAGCGATTCGACGAGTGACGCCTCGGATGCACGTGCGTGAAAGTGCACCATGAAAAGAAAATGCACGGAGTATGTCGGTGCGAGGTCACCCTCGAAGAGGTCACCACCGGCCAACTCAATCAGCGGGATCAACGACTCGTACCTGGATGCTGGCTCATCGCGTCCGTGAGGAAGGTGCTTCAATGGACGAGCATTCCGAGGATGTCCCCTTAGGTAAAATGTGGTTTTGTTTTGTTTTCGGGAGTGTACCCTCACCGGAATTCTAGCAAATGGAAAAGGTGTCGTTGTAAGTAAGCCCTTCAAGTGCTGCGTTTTGCAAGACTTCCTTGCACAGGCGGACTTCCTACAGGGTTTGAGAGAGGAAGCTTTGGCTGCGAATTGCACCAAAAGAGACAATGATTTGTATTGCTTCCGTCAAAGTGTGGATGTTGAGGAGATCGAAGCCCCTAAAGTGAACGCATTGAATAGATTTTTCCACACAAGTTTCCTGCATTGGATGAGAAGTGTTACAGAGTGCCCTCTGAACGAGCATGTGGACGCAACGTTTTCCTTCTATTCCTACTGTGGTAATGCCCAGAGCATAATCTAGCATGTGTTGTTGTTTTCCTCTTCTGCTTGCCTGGAAACTGTAATGGTTAAGGAGTGCATGGATGCATGAGTGTTGTGGTTTGTGTTCCCAATGCAAGTGTTGGAACGTGTTGATTTTGTGTTTGGGAACTCTTGCATTGGGATGAGAGCGTGGCTTGAAATGTAATTGCCTTCACATTGACTTGGACCGTTTCCTTGTAGATTACTTATTGTGCCACGATGATAGATTACAGGATAGGAAGGTAGCTTTCGTGCTGTACTTAACTGAGGATTGGTGTTCAGAAGATGGAGGAACCTTTGATATGTTTGCAGTTAATGGTACTCTTTTTCTGTATGGACAATCTCCATTTTTGCATTTGTTTGTTGATCCTGGGGAACCAGAATCCTATACAGTGTCAGTTCCTTCTAATGCTCCTGCCTCGCTTGTTGACTGTAAGTGCTGATGCTCTTCCTTCACAGTGTAATGCATCCGTATTAGAAGTTGCTGTTAACTTTTCAGTTGTTTATTTGCCCTTTTGGGGTGTGCAAGCATCCAAATAGTAGTGATTGCAGTGAATAGACAACTGCATATGAAAGTGTTTCAAAAACACAAAAGCAAAAACAAAGACGGATGTAGCACAGCATGCACTTTCTCTGTTTGTAAAATGCATGTTCTTCAATGATTCAGTAGCTGAGAGTTTGAATGTGTGAAATTGATTTGTGCAATGCAAATTACCATGTCATTCTCAGAGAGGAACGAACCGCAGGAAATTGTAAAGTCTCTAGTCCCACGTTATAACCAGATGTTATTTTTCGAAGTAAATTCCAAGTCCTTTCATCAGGTAACACCACACGAAATGTTTTTTTTTGTGTTTTCATGCTCTGCTGATAGGTTGGTGAAGTGTTATCCAAAAGTAAAGTGCGTCTCTCTGTAAGTGGATGGTTTCATTGTTTCACAAAGGAGGATGTCACAATAGTTGATGATCCCCCACCTCTGTTGGAAAAGGCAATCGAAATCCAGGTATGAAATCCATGCAAAAGCACCTACATCGGAGAAATTGATGACTTTCATCCATGGG
This sequence comes from Raillietiella orientalis, assembly GCA_036172245.1. NCBI lineage: Eukaryota > Metazoa > Arthropoda > Ichthyostraca > Raillietiellida > Raillietiellidae > Raillietiella > Raillietiella orientalis. The sequence continues at coordinate 360,979 of JAYWIR010000068.1, read as the reverse complement.
ATGTTCGAGTGGTTTGCATTTCACAGCTTACGAAATGAGTGTTCAGGGAAATTGGTTGCCATGGCTTCATTGCAATGAATACACGTTTGCTTTGTAGCTGTCAACCATCAGAACTTCAGATGGTTGACAGGAAGGAAGGGAAGACAAAGAGGAATGAAGTTCCTTCCTCGTTGTCCGCATAATACATCATTCTGGCCATCCTTACCCAGTGCATGATCACTTGGGCATTTGTGCTTTTGGTCTTCAAAGGGATTCGAAAGGCAAAGAGGAGTCTGGGACAGTTGCACAATTCAGTGAATCTACCCATCGATCTTTGCAGATTCGACTGTCTTCTTGGTATGGAAGCTTTCCATTAAGAACTGTGGTTGTGTACTGGGAAACTTTCACCTGGAACATTGAATCAAGGCATTCGTTTTACTTCTGTAGACCTACGTATTCGTCGGTGGCTTTCTGTCAAGAACTGGTCATTTTACAAGGCTGCATGTTGATGGAATTGTTTTGTGATTTGTGTATTTCTTGCATTTTCCAAACCAGGTTGCCTGAATTAATGAGATGAGACAGTTGAATTTGTCAACTGGGGCGTTTCAAAATTTGATGGGTTTCATTGCAATTCGTCATGTCTTCTCAAGTACTTTGTGTCGTATGTGAAATGGTTTTCTGGATAGTGGGGAGCAGCAGAATCAAGTTGATGACCTTTGATTGCACAACACCTGTGGTTTTCTGAAGTGATTATCGAAGGCAATGGTGGTTTCTTGCATTTTTAACGTTTTTCTTGGGAATTTCTTCAACAATTTTTGGGAATGGATGATGGCATGCTGATGGAAAATGTTACTCTTGCATCTGCTTGGTCATGGAGTTTCATTTTAAAACGAACTTTCGTATCAAATGTACCTCACCGAAAACGTTTCAGCTTGTTGACAAAGTGCAAACTTGCATGGAAACAGGACAAATGCCAGGGACTTAAAAGTTTCTCTTTGACAGGAAGAACAATTCCGTTGTTGGATAAATCCGGCTTACTTGAAAAGAAAATTGCAGAGGAAACTTCAGCGTAAATTCGAAGAAGCATCGGAAATGCAATTAAACGACTTTTTTGTGAGGGACATGTATGAAGGTGCATCGGAAGCAATCATGCAGATTCCTGCAGACTGCTGGAAGACAAGAGGACCATCGAACCTGAGGTAACCCAAGTTTCGTGCTCAGTGAGCTCGGATGTATCGTAGTTGAGAGTGGTTTCCCTGAAAATGCAAGTAGGGTTCAGGTATGGGACTGTACCGTAAAGCAAAGGATTGAACACGGTCAAAGTATGGAACATTCATGGTTGATGTACCCTGCCCATACATTGCAAGTGTGAGCAAGGCTGATGTAGTGTCGTGAATGTTGCCTACTCACAACTAGAGGGTCGAGGTACATGTAGCTACTGGTTGCTGATGTAATGTTGACGTAGAAGGCTCGTGGAATAGAAAGTTGCAAAGCTAGTTGCTGTTGTTTGGATGCAAAAGACGTGCAAGATAGGAGTTGCTAATATTTGTAAACGTTTTGTGGAATGGCTTGGTTTGCAGCCATATACAAAGTGCAACTCCCACGCAAGAAGATACAAACCCCACATGAGCAGGAAGAACAGTTGCTGGTTGTAGGGATCGACTCACCACTTGGGGCGTGCATGCTGTGTCTCATTTGGGTGGATGGAATAAGCGTCTTCACTGCAGAATTTCCTTTCACGTCAAATAATTGCTGTGGAGAGATTCCGAGTTCTCATTCTGATTTCTGGTTTTGCAGGCGATATGAAACCTGCGAGGAGGCTGCTTATCCTGACCTTTTGAAAAAGCTAAAGAATTTTTTTTTGTCCGAAGCATTTCATCTGACTTTATCCAATTTAACTGGGTTGTCCTTGCACCGTTTGGCATCTGGAGGAAACGAAAACTCCGGTATGGTGTACCTGGCCGCAATGCATGATCTTTCTTCTTGGAAAATCAGATCCAAAGTGTTGGTTTGAAGTTCAAAAGTGGCAACACGGATGCTATACTTTAATGCACGATGAGGATGAGAGAAGCAGACAGCATGTGCTGGATGTGGTCACCTTCTTCTGTTGTGATAAGTGGATTCCGGAGATGGGAGGCTTTGTCACCTATGTGGCAAACAATGAAACCGAGGAGGTATTTCCCAGAAGGATTCCTCAGGATCTCCCAGTAACGATCGGATTTTCAGCTGCTTCGCATCACCCCTGATGAAAACTGTTTGGCTCTAGTTTATCGCGACGAGGACACTTTACGATTTATTAAATATATCAATCATCGTTTATCTACACTTGAAGAGCAATCTCATTTCTACAGCATTACTGCCATGTATTATGAATAAGATTCCTTCAAAGTTTTTGTATAAAGTGTGCTTGAGCCAATCCACTTGCTTGTTTGAATCGCTTTTCTTCCTTTGCAATACTTGCATTAGCACTGAGTGTGTTCTTCAGGATATTATTGATAAACATTTTATTGGTACTGAAAGGTCTCCTTTTCCAACCATCAGTGCCAACAACTGAAGCTCTTTCCTTGGCTTGCTCGGATTCCTTCAGCAATTCTTCCACAGCATGCACATGCAGTTCTCTGCAAAAGAACAAGTTGCATTCACCGATTGCTTGATTGTGCGGACGTCCAAAACTTCGGCACCGACGACAGTGACAAACATATAAGCAAACTGACCGGACTACTTTCATTTAGCATGTAGCCCCGGCTCACCCGGGTGAAAAAACTTTCATTTAGGATGCAATGCGCGAGTTACGCGTTTTTTTCCAAGTGACCTTTAATACGTTACATTCACTGCTGGTCATGCAACTTAAGGATTCCTTTTTGTGGATGCGCAACCACGTGCGGATGAACGCGTATGTTTCCGAACAGCTGATGCATTCCACCGAGGAATTCGATCTGGTTGAACAAAGAAAAGCCCACGTTGCCTGCGAGCAACGGAGTTCTCGGGCAGAAGAGCTTGAAGGCACGAAAGGCGACACCTGAGGTCACGCTGGACAAGCGGCTTTCATGCAGTACACGCGCCCGATGCGATGCAGTGCAATGCAGGGTGCACCACGTGCATGCTCTTCACGATTTACGACTTCCGAGATGACCTACCCGTTGCCTTTGCCGAAAGATCGGAGACTTACCGATTTGGGTCCTCCATTTTCTTTCCGAAAAAGAAAAACAAAATGAATGCACGCGCCCGTCCGCGGCGGCTTCGAAACACACCAGTCGATGGACTCACTTCGTTACGTCCATCCGTACAAAAGTCGAAGCACTCGGTGTTTTCAACGACCTCCAAAAGCAGAGCTCATGCGGTCATCAGCTTCAGGACGGCCTAAAACATGTCCGACTTGTTGCAGAATTCCGTTCCAACTCAAACACGACAGGGCTCACCCTTTGCAGTGAAAACTGCATTTGCTGGGATGCGAGGGGCCTCCGACGGACTCGCCCTCGCCCCTCAGTCAGGGTTGCCGTGTGCTGCGAACGTGAGTGCGGTTGCCGTTTCGTCTCTCCCCAGAGTCTGTAGCAGTGGAGACAGGCGGTTGTGGAGGATGGCATTCGCCACGCAATACCATAAGTTCCATTTCGAATGCAATGTGCTGTTCGCATCTTATTAATGGAATTCGATTCGCAGGTCCTATGATCTCCTTACGAAGATGACATTTTCTGTAAAAAAAAAAATAGCTTCGCCAAATTTCTAAATGAATGTCAAAAATTGTTTTTCGTGCTTGTGGCTCAAAGTTGGACTCAATGTCAATGAATTAACTCGAATTCATAATTGGTTGTCAACATGCGGGAATACGCCGAATGGGAAACATTCTCGCACTTGCCTTTTTAATGAATCATTGCAAGCTTAGGTATTGCGCGCTCTCTTTAAATGCATGTCATGTAAACATTCATTTTGTTTCGTACTGTGTTCTTTATTCTTCGAGCAGTGGGTGGATGGGAGATGATGACGAACAACCTGTGTTACAACAATTGATCTCTTTCAAGCATGTGGTCAGTCCGTCATGGTTCGGGTTGTATTTTATTTTTTTGCTGAGGTGAAAACTTTTACCTTCATGGCTTCCAAACGTATCGGCGGTTTTCCTTTGTTTCAATTAATCATTTTCAGAACATTTACCTGGAGGGAATTACATTAACATCCATCAAGTGGTTGCATTCTCCTGATTACTTTTGCATAAATTCCCGATCCTTGGTAATGCTGCATGATCACAGCTTTGTCTTGAGATCACTATCATTAAAAACCAATTTGCCGCCAGCACTTCCCTTCGTTTTTTGAAGAACAACCAAAAAAACATTTGAGCTGCGCTGGAATTTGCGCAGCGCGGGTGAAGCAGTCATCTCGAATTCAGATTGGAAATTAATTTCAGCGCGAGCAGTTCAGAATTCCAGTGAGGCACAAGGAGCGTAGAAAGTCTGAAAAAATTGTAGTGCCAAAAGGCGGTTTCGAATTTCCAAGTGACCGAGCGCCTCGAGAGAGCAAAGACATGGAATTCGATTCCTGCCAGTGTGGATCAAGTAAGCTCAACTGCACGCTCACGAATCCTACGAGCGTGCAATCTTCGGTGAGCCAAGAAGCATGATGAACAGGAAAAAAAATGCTATCAGCGATTGGAAAAGAAAAGGAAAAAAGTTTTCGCACTTTAGCTGTAGTGCCACTTCTTTTTCAGCACCACCCTCTTTCGCTGGCAAGGCATCGCATCGGTAGGAATGTCACTCTGAGAAACAGAACGAACCAGAACGATCGATATCTGTCACCTCTCGAGCCTCGAGATCTCACCCACTTGCCACCCGGTTGCAGTGATACCACTGCGTAACGACTTATCTTGCGGGACACCTGGGCGAGAAGCAGTTTGCAGTTCCTAAAGATGGTATTGAAATTACCATTCTACATTCAATTTGTGTATGGTAATTTCGTGGAACCCGCCGCGGCTGCCATCGTCAACGGGTGTTGGGAACCCGCGCAAGCACGCGTGGCCGCACGGAGGCATCTTCCTCCGTTCTCTCAACATTGCTTCTTTTCATCTTTGTCGTGATATTCTACGCTTCTTCTCATGTGCACGCGCATTTCTTGACCGAGTTGGGTTGGCTTTTCTCTTGGAGAGCTCAGGCGAGCTGCTTAGGCTGAGGCACAGGTGGAAGGAACACCTAGGCAGTGGTAGACACTTGACGTGGTTACTCAATAAAGGCACGAGGCATGCATGCGGGCTGCAGGATCAGCGGTCCAATCCGGAAATCATGCACCGGAAACTCCTGCTGCTGTGCCATCAAATGCAAAGTACTCAACGATGCCTACTGAATGCAGCAGTTCGTTCGCACGGATTGCGCGCATTTCGAGGAAAGCGACATCTCGCAGAAGCATGGATCCAGGTCACAGTCCTCTCTTCTTCCCATGTCTTTGAAGTGAAGATCGGTTCGACGGAGAACTGGGTGCTGCACGGCGACGAATAACAGTCGCATCACTGCATTCAGCCAAGTCTGAGCAAGGCTGCCGTATACACGTGACCCAGACAACGAGTGGCTCAGGAAGGGAAGGAGGATCCGACCTTGTCGAAAGCTCAACGAGAAAATCAAAGGCACAATCAAAAGTTGTGTGGGCCTCGCATTCCGTCTCCGTTGTGGAGCACACTGCATGGGTGGAGACATCCCAAAGATTCCTGGATCTTCAACTACCGCCTAGCAATGGCTTCCATAGATGCTCGATTTTGTTCACGCGTCGTATCCTTGCGCTGCACCCTTGCTGGTAGGACCTGTCAGGGGATGGCAAGCAACCACCGGGATCATTCTCTGCCAATACACTATAGATCTGGTGCTTCCCCTTATTACACTTAGTGGAAGCCTTCGAAACCAAGTGAACAAAACGAGGTATCTGCGTACCCTTATTTTTGACTTCGATTCCATCACATGGACACACGGGAATTTTCCAAATATTCAGACCCGAAATCGCACCCTTCCTTTTCACAGATGCCTTAGAGAGCACCCGTGTCAACTGTGAGCTGTCTTCGAAAATGGAAAATTTTCACGCGTGAGATGAAGCTGAAGAGATGAAAGTTTGACGCGTTCATCTGGACGACCATCACCCGAATGGAGCTGCTACTCTATAACACTGCCTGGAATGTGAAGTCGTTGCATTCCTTGCTTACAGGTTGGCTTATGAGCTGTTGATGTTCAAGTACAGAGCGGATGTTTTCTTCCTGAAGATGCGAACCAACAGGAAAGTTTCCGATGTGTTGCGTGCCGAATCGTTTCATCGATATGCTGAAAGAAGTGACGTGCACTCCACTCGCAATTTGGAGCGCAATCTGTGCAGCATCTTCATGTCTGTCAACAACCGCCAACGAATGAGCCGACGAAGTTTTCATCATTGTGAAGTGTTCGATGTGTTCATCACGACGCGTTCGACTTGTTCCAGCGGATCGCAGTTTCCGATGCCCTACGAAACCGTCCGCCGCTCACTCGCAGCTTCTGAAGATGCATTTCGCTTCCAACCACGATCGCTCCTGATTGAGCAAGTCCGAAATGACCTGCTGAACCATCAAAGCAACTGCGTGAGATGCTAGGCAAAGGCTGATCCCGGAGGATCATCCCTGCTATACTGATCCTCCGCTGCTGTCTCATCGCCGACTGGAATTGGAAGAGGACTCGGATTGGAACATGAACCAACCGAAGACTTCTTCAAATCCGTGTCCAGCAGATAAGACGAGTAGCCAGCGACGAATCGAGGGCGTGGTTCTGCACAGCAGCATTTATTCTGCAGCAAGGTTCACTGCAAATGCTGCAGGCAACCAAGAAGAGGGGATGGTTTCAGTGGTTTCTGTCTTTGGGTAGTCTTTCCTTCTCAAAGGGGCACATTTCCCATAAAAGAGAGTAAATGAAACGCCTACGCTGTTGTCCTCGTTTCCTGCTTTGAAAAGGAAAGGGTTTTAAATAACGGACGTGTTTGCTGCTGGATGGTTCAAACGTTGCTCTTGTCACTGCTGCGCGGACGTAGGACTGCCTCATCATTTGCATGGACTGATGTGCTCTTTTATGCAATGGAGGTGCCATTTATTTCTCTGTTTAAATACCGGGTGCGATGCGTTTGTGCTGATGAACCGTGCCGTGTTCGGAAAGGAGATCGGCGGATCAACTTGCAGCTTTGTGCAAAGACGTGAAATGTCCTCTAGTTCCTGCTTCCTCGAAGCAGCTTGGTAGCCGAAGATTCCCACGACCATATGCAAATGTTAATTGAAAAATTCGCTGATTGAAACCTGGAGAGCACTGGCACAGCAGAATGCAAGTGTTCTCGATGCATTTGGTAGAGGATTCTTGATGCCTATGATGGCAGAGCCCGAACGGAGGCAGCTGCGGTTTTGTCGACGACCATGGAGTCGCAAATGCAGGCCGCCTCCTACGCGACGAGCAATCCATCCAGGGATGCTGATGCTGGAAGCTCGCCTGCCATCAAGACTTATCGCGTCTGCTTTCGAAAGGCCCGACCGTACGTTTCTCGAATGGCAGGCCGGTAAAGTGCCGGGGTGGAGGACGCGACTTTCGGAGGCAAGCTGCGGCGGCGATGCGGAAGAGAACGTGCTCACGGGTAGTTTCTGGAGCGCTAAGAAGCGGTAATCCGAATCGCGAGCAGCCTCTGATTGGCGTGGATCCCTGAAAGGGAGACACCCAAAATTCATTTCCCTAATTCAAATTCGCTGCCCTCGTCCGAAAGGACTCACGCCACTTCCGACGACGAAGAGGACACGTGAGGAAGGAGACGCTTACGGGAAATCCACGCTTATTTCGGTGCGCTTTTAGCACGCGCTGCTTGCGTGACAACCGGAAAAGGCTGCATCCGTTCGGCAGAAGGAAGGAGGACAACGTAATCTGAAGAGGTCGTCGTCGACGAAATGTGTGGTGGCACGGTGGCGTTTAGGAACCCTGCGAAAATTTAAGGAGGAGAATTCTTGCAGAGAAAGCTGGATGTAAAAGTGCAAAGATGAGAAATGGGCAGAAGATAGAAATCGCGATGAAAGGAAAGGCTCAGTGAGTGTCGGGCTTTTTTTGCGTCAAGAATAGAATTTGCTTTGTTTTTTTTCTTTTCGGCGACCACGAGGAGAAAGATCTCACATTTCTAGTAGCACGATGACGTCTTTTATTTGGATGCTGAAGCGTGGAAAAGAAGAGAAGCAATTGAAAGTCATGGAGCACGGCGAGCCTCACGACAGTTTCACGATCACCAAGAGCCTGCAAGCCACAGTTACGAGATGATTTCGTGGGACGGCGAGGTATGCAATCGTTCCCCGCGCTCAGCTGACGGGGTCCTCACCTAATGGAACGACGGGACTGCTTGAGAAGTGGAAAACCCCCAATCCGAGAGATTCTCTATCAGCAGCAAGGGTTTCTTTTCTTTGGGAAGGCGAGGAAATCAACCCTGGGCGATCAGGGATCCTTTCCACCTGTCTGAATACCTTCCTTGTCGACGCCTATCGAGAAATCCTTCGCAACGAAACAATAGGAAGATCTTGAGCATCTCTGTCTTTGCTGAACAATAAAAAGACTCCAGATCTGTCAGTGTCCTCAGTCGCAGCGTTTCCATCTTCATCTTCATCCTCGGGAAGCTGATGCTACTGGCTCCCGATGCCTAACTGCACCTTCCCGACTTCGCTCTTCTGCAAGTGAAGAAAGCTCGAGAACCACTGCCGACCAATCGTATCGAGGAAGATGCAGATCATCTGAGGAGTCACCAGGTACTGGGATGCATGACGGACAACGGGCTGCCTCATCAGCTGACGGGAGAAAACGGAGCAACCGCCCCGATCCGTGCGGCGAAGGGATTGCAGGGACGTCCACTCCTGCCGGAATGCCGCACCTCTCGTCCCAGCTCGGGATGCGCGAAGCCGACCCCTTTCCACGCGGACGACGTCCCCAGGACCGAGAGCACCTCGTGTCGCCAAGGAGTCCCGCCCACGGAAGACGCCAAGCATGCTCCCGGCAGTCTGCGTGCGGCGAGAGGATGCGAAAAGACCACAGCTTACGTCGGTCGGACTGGAGTCGGAAGTCGCCCTCACTGAGCATTTCATGAGAGTCAGAGGGACAGGCGCCCGGTAGCTTCTTGTCTCCTTCTCTCTTGGAGCAGCTGCAGCCTATCTTCCGCTGGACCCTAACAGCATTTTGCCAGAAACCATACGCGCGATCTCTTTTTAAGAATGGATGAACGCCCCCGCGCGAGAGGATGGGTGGCGCGGGAGCGTTCATCTCGCAGGAGGAGACCGACCTCCCTTCCTCTTGAGGAACGGGTCGGCCGCGGTCACGGACGCACAGGCGGTGTGATTCTTTCCGCAGCGTCGAATTCCCCCAGAGTCCAGCTCGATCGAACGCCATCACAGAGGCCCGACAGACATTCGCGACCTCATCGCCATGAACTCCACTCCCGCGACACCGCCACCGCACCATCCTCTGAACATTCATCCATTCATCCCTACCGCCTCCCTATGACGTGAGGGGGAGCTCCGCACGCAGTTGGCCGCGTCAACTGGGGCGCAGAGGAACCCACTCGCTCATGTAAATGGAACACGGAGCGTCACGCGTGCAAGGAACCGCCAGGCGTCGGCGGAGGGCTGACGCTTTTCCCCAGTTGTTCCTCATATGCCAGGACCCCCGGGAGGTGACGCGCGGTGTCTTGGCTTGGATGCGCCAGCAACGGCTGTATAAAGAGGCAGGTCCGACGCAACGTTCTCTAGGAGGGCCTGTTGCGCCGAGACGACGGTCACCATGGAGAAGCTCGCTGTTTTCCTCTTGGTTCTTCAAGCCACGTAAGTGGAGACCTTTTCCCGGCCTAAAGTCGCAACCGGGTCTTCTTTTCCGCAACGACTGCTGTTGTTTTCTTTTCTTGCAGGTCATCCGTTTGGGGAAGCAAGCTGAATATACCACTTACCTACTCGAATGTAAGAAACAGTCCCTATTTGGAACCGTGAAAGTAACGTGAATGCTCTTTTTCCAGGGTTTCTTCGTGGTCGATATACAAACTGAGTCACAAGGACTTTCACAAGTGGGCAGTAGAGGAAAGTCAACAACAAAACCCAAGACCTTCCATGTGTCTCTGGATACTTTGGGAGATCACTTGCTACTTCCTTCAAGCCAGTGCAATTCATCATTTTGCAGTAAGCAAAGGCCTCTGACGCCTCAGGTGCAGCGGTTTGGTTTGCTTTCCTTACAGAGGAGCACAACAGATACGATGACAAGCCTTTTCAGACAGTGGATACGGAAACCAAGGAGGAACTGCTGTATTTCATGGGCATTCATATGCGAGGCCGAATCGTGAGGGACACGATAGTACGTATTGCCTGCCGCTCTTTTGCTCACAATCAGCCGTGCGCGTTCCTTCTGAGGAAGGAGAAGCAAATAATCGGAGGGGGAAACTCCTCCTCCTATCTCCCTCTCGAGAGGAAGCGTCCCCTCTCGAGAGGGGACGCTTCCTTTCAACAGCTCTTTGGGTGTGTCCCGTCCGATGCTTACAGCCCACATTCCGGCTACGATAGATGACACGGAAGACCACTTCTTTTGTGTTCTTGTCTCTTCGGCGTTTTTGCATCCTCCAGTTCTTCTTGGTTCTGAAGATCCTTCGGTATCCCGGAAATATCTCCGTTGAGGTACCCCACGATTGCTCCTTTCGAGGTTAACTGGAAGGTCACTCGCTCCCGTTCCTCTTCTTTGGTCTCGTCTCTTCTGGCGTCGATGTAGAGTGCCCCCAAGAGCAAATGACCTTCCGTACGGCCGCCTTCCCACCTTCCTACAGCTGAAATTTGTTTCTGTTGCCGACGTGCGGACTAGCTGTCAGGGGGTCTGCTACCGATGTTTCACCTTTACTCCGCTGACGATCCCAGCTGAATTCAACAGTCACTGAATCTCACAAGTGCTGAAGAACTGGGAAGGAGTCTGCGAGCTTCATTTCTTTTTCCCGTCTGCAAGCAGAAGAGAGTCGAAGAAGGACCATCTGTTTCAGAGTTTTGGCGGTAAACGTTTTCCGCAAGCCGTGGTGCCATTCCACGCAGATCCTCGGAGACACTTCATGAATCTTCCTGGCTTCCCTGATGGTTTCCTTGGAATCGAACCATCATCCTTGCGTCACATTGTTACGAAGCTGAACCTGAAACGGGGCCTCAAGTTCGAATTCGATCGGTGAGTTGAGCTGGCGGATTCCCTATTCTACAACCTGTCGTTGCAGAGATCTGAAAACGGGAACGGTTGTTGCTCTGGAAGAGCACATCAGCCAGTTTCGTCAACCAAAGGCTTTACCAGGATACCTGCTGCTGGTTTCCAAGTAAGTCCACCATTTCTCTATCACCGCTTCCGTGACACCAACCTCTCCTTGCACATTCTGCCTGCTGGGCGGCAGTGAACCTCACGTTTCTTCGAGGTTTCCTTCCGTTCGGTTGGCCAAGTGCTCAAGAACCTTTCGCCTGTGGGCAGAGCAAGCTCTTTCACGCTGTCCGCACCGTCCGAGGGCGCGCGTGTTGATTCCTCAAGTTGCAGGGGTTACCCAGGGAGGCGATCACCCAGTGAATCCAAATGGCCTCCGAGAGGAAGGAGTCCTTTTATCTTTCTCTGATTATCTCCTCCGAAGGGAACCCCGAAGAGATTCTCTCTTCCTTGCTGTCTGCGGAGAGATTCCCGGATGGGTGGGTTCACTCACGTTCTTCACCTAAGGGAACCGGGAAAGAATCCGTGTTTCTGGAAGGGAGCAGTGAACTATGAAGTGGTATGTACCAGTTCCGTTTTCGTACCCTGAGGGGAACCTCGAACGGCAATTTGATTTCTGGAAGGACTCCAGAGAGTCATCTTCCAATTCCGGCCAGTCAACGGGGGCATCCGGGGGTTTCCGGTTTTCGCCAGAGCCGCGGCGCCCGAATAGCTCATCCCGCGTCATCTAGCGGGGGGAACTCGAAACTTGCGACGCGCTCCTTTCCCGGGGTCGATTCTCGCGCGAGCGTGATTCGAATCCAGTGCAGTGGGCACCACACGTGGAGGCCTCGGCTTCATGGCCTCCGCCGCGTGCCACGTTTCTCGTGGGTTCCTCTTTCCCACTTGGCACGTCGCCGTCCTTCCGATGGGCGTTTTGCTGCTCATCCCGGAGGCAGACCCTTTGCGGAACGCATTCCCGGGTCGTTTGGCTTGAGTCTTTGCGCGCGCGCGGCTTTGGCGATCTGGGAAAGGGCAGCATGCCGCGGGGATTGTTCCCCGCTGCACGCCTTCCCGTTTCAGTATCAAGGCTGGAAACAGGGATGACTTCTGCCACGTGGTCTGCAAAGCTTACTTGGATTCCGCCTCTTCGATCTCTCAGGTGCCCAGCGAATTCCTCCTTCACTTCTGGAACCACTACAACCTCACAAGATTTCCGGAGCTGTACGACTTGTTTGGGGTGAGCCGTTTTGTAGGAAAGTCTCCGTACTGCCGATCTCTTGCAGACTGAGGATGACAGCTGGAAATTGTGGCCCACAGTAACGTACGAATTCACCTATGGGAACAAACTTGTTATGAAACCGCAAGATTACGTTCTCCAGCTAAAGGTCAGCCTCTAGGGGACGTCTTGCTCTTTCTTTCGCTTTCGCGAAAGCGTCGCGTTTCGCAGACGGGATGCAAGGGGGGAGGCGTGGTTTCGTATCGATGGGTACCGGGGAGAGGCAAGCTAGAGGGAATCCTCCGAGCGATCCTTTCCGATGAGGCGCGTTCGTGACGGCGGATGATGGCGTCCGCCGCGTTATCCCTCTGCGGCGGTCGCCACCATCTGCCGTCCCTTTCCCTGAGAGGCTCGTGCTCCGGGCGCACGGGAGACGACGCCGTCCCGATAGCGAACCGTAACCGCGCTTCTCGAGAGCGCGCGTTTCTCCTTGCTGGTCTCGCTGGTCAGGTCAGACGTGTGGCCATCCCACCGCAGATGACGCGTTCCTCGCTCCTCATGCCAGCCCTTCTTCGTTCCAGGTGGGCAAGAAGACCATCAACGTGCTGTCGTTCACTTCCCAAGTGAGGACCCTACAAGCACACTGGACCATTTCGCAAACCCTCATGATGCACGCAGTTACGAAGATCGACGTGGTGAACAACGTGGTGGAATTTACGGTGAAGAAGTGATGCTTCCCGTTCCCGGATTGCGAGCCTTGGGTGGCCTACTGGCAGAAATAGACGCACGACGCGGGTCATGTTGTTTTCCCGTTTTCGCACCTTCCTCGAACAATCTCCACGCTCACGGTCGTCGCCGCCGTTTTTGACGAGAGGTCATCGCTGTAGGGAGCGGATTTCCGCAGGAACTCCCTCATCCTTTAGATCGGAGAGGAACCCAACCACTGCTTTGGGCTCGAAGCCTGGACCCCATCTAGACAAGGGGAGACGATCTGTAGGCGGAGGTGTGCTTCCCTGAAGGAAAGCAGCCCCGGCAAAGTGGGATCGAATTCCAGAGTTTGTCTCAGCAGATTTTTCGGCTTGTGTCCTGGACTCACCAGGACACAAGCCGAAAAAGGAGCGGGAGAGAGAGCACTCATGAGCTGACCATCCTTTAACGCAGCATGCATGAAAGCGCGTGCAGGAAAGGCACAAACATGAGCACCAAATGAGTGTAACATTCGAGCTACATGAACACAGGCATTCTCTGTATATACCAAGGCTTCTGCTACTCTCTTGCTTTTATCAAAGCAAGCAAAAGAACATTGACATCAGAAACATGTTCGTGTTTGTTCATTTACCTTTAGGGTTAACATGACTCCAGTAGGATTCTGGTTGAGGAGGAACCTGGAGGTTCACCACTCCCTTCTCAAGTGCATCAAGGAAAACAGTTGCCTTCGCTCTCTGAAACTAGACGTACAAAGGAGGTAGACAAGCGTGTACATATTTATGCTGTGCTTCTAATATGAACTATTAAAATAACACATTTATAGTTCCCATTGTATTCGATTTGATTGTTTTCACAGGATTGTATGTGTAATGCACAGGAATTGCTGCACTGGCCAAATGATATAATCGCCATCTGAATCTACCCTATGTCACTTTGAAGAAAATATCCCTAAGAATTATCTAAAGTAGACTTTTGCCAAACGCGTCCTCATGCTCTGACCTCGCACACCTTAAATCTTCAAACTCTTACTAATCAAAACAGTATTTCACATAACCCTTCATAAATTATATTCTGTACATGCAATACTTAAAAAATGAATCATAGCGTACTGTCAAATCCCTACGATGGCCACCTCTAAGTTCAAAACCCTTTCCATCATCCTACATTTACAAATTCCATTCTTTCATTCACTCATGATGAAATCGCCAATTTGGTAGTTCACCTAAATAGAACCTGGCATTTTTTTACATACACCATCAAACCTATATAACTCAGCAACATTCGAACAATGATTATCAGTTTTTAATTAATTTCGCTGCAATACAAAAGATAACTACACTAGGCACTCCTCTGCTAACTACATCTCCCTGGATTCCGTTCCCCATCACCACTCAGGCATTCAACCACTAATAGCTACGCACTGCAACACCACTAAAAACACGTAACTATCTACAGCAAAACATTTCAAGTAAGCTGAGGCCACCCAACTTTCCAAACGTCGTACAACCTCCTGTAACCTTCAGCTTTCCAAGTTTCCTGCCGACAACTTTACGCCATCCTTTCTCACGTGCTCGATAAAAGGTCATGCATAGCATCCTACGAGCCTCAGGGCTTTTCGTTCGGTGCTGGTTTTTCCTCTGCACGAACGGCTCTCCAGCCACGGACCTCCGTCCATTGGACATCCACTTCACATTAAGCATCCCTATATGCTCGAACCCGCTTTCTGTTCATTGAAACCAGATGGGATTTCGTCTCCGATAATCCAAAGGTGCGTCACTGCAGGTTTCAGCGTTTACAGAAAAAAGTGAGGTGAGACTTGACGAAAAAGTAGGGATCGAGACTGCTTCCGACATGTGGGACTCCAAGGACTTCGCCAACGGCGAATCAAGGCTGCCACACACTACCCCGGAAAACAAAAGACGTAACAGCTGAGATGATTGCCTGTACAACATCGCTTCATCTGAGAAAATTGCCTCCGGGTGCAAGGAAACGAAAGGGAAAACCCATGCTCAACACGCGTGCCGCAAAAGTATTTCTGCAAGCACGGTGAAGAGGAGCATCCAGAGGTGTTAAGGCATAAAGTGGATAGCGCCCCATTAGACACGTTGCCAGAAAACCAAAGGAAGTCTTTACGAAAGGAAAGCAGCGGTGCCACTGCAAAAATAGTTCGGCGAAACCGATTCGAATTTCGAATGACGAGCGTAGCTTCTTTACGAAAGCTTCTTTCCATAAATGACATAAAGGTCAACCGACCTTCTGACATAAAAAAAAAAAATTAGAAAACACAGCGTGATTTTTTGTGATTTCAAGCTTACATAGAACGGTAGTTGCGCACTTTCCGAAAAGCAGAGATGCTATGGCCAGCAAAAATGGTAGCAGCAAAGAGTGCAGAATTCTTGAAATGAGCTGAACGGCCATTGGAAAAGTGAAGAAGGCATGTAGAACGAAACTTCCATGGAATAAAAAGCCTTGCGAATGTGTGTGAAAGACTTCCACCTATATCACATTGTGAATTCAAAAACTTCCACGCCAATGCAGAGTGCAGAACATGCATCCGGGCAACAAACCGGAGGGGGGAAGGAAGTTTCAGCAGCAGCTGCAGATCCAGCCAACCAAATCTCGATGGGATCAGAGCCAAATTCTCGAAGCTCGATATTTCCCAGTACAACATTCCAAATTTGTCTTCGTTGTTTGTCAATAGAATACCTCAAGGAATGCACCATCTGTGATAAAATACACTGAAGTCCACGCCGAAGGCAGCAGATAAAGCTGCGAACTTTCGACATCGACAAGCAAACAATTTTGATGGTTATTGGCCATGAAGGAGAGGGACCGGCAGATAAGGGACAGGGGAAGTTTCTCGCATTTCAGCTCCCATTTGAAGGTCCGCAGCCACAGCAAAACCCGCACAGCTCGAGTGCTTCCCACCATTCCTTCGAAGCAACTGCACGTTTCGAACAGAAAGGATTTTTGTCTTCCGCCTCCTTCTTGCACAGCACACGTCTTGCACGCGGTCCTCCCATGACATTCGAGGCAATGCAAAGCGTGCGGTTGCATCGCTCCGCGTCGATTGGCGTTGTTCTCCAACCCGTCAACCATGGTATATATTTGGGAACCGCCTGATTCTTACTTTAAAGGGAACCATCAGAGGATCGAATAGATACGCAACCTGTTTCTTTCCGAAGAATGTGCACTGGGCATGCCGTAATGGAGGAGCGCATCCAGGAAAATCGGTTCCATGCCAGCGAGACCGTGTTATGGACCGCCTTTTGTTTTTTTTCCCGCTCACTGTCTCTGTAGCCAGTGGAGTCGGACTGCTCTTCGAAATGTCGAAGATGCTGTTGACCACGACCGGATAAGAAACGCCTCCTTATCCTGGAGGAGAAGCGCAGCTTCCTCTTCCCCTCAGGAGGTAACTGGAGAAAATCGGCATGAAGGGAGAGTGTTTCCAGAGAAACACACATAATGCGGAAAAGAGCGTGCACGACAACGGAACAGCTGCCACGTGAGTGCCTCCTTTGCACCTCGCAAATGCAAAGCACAGTAACAACCTTTGCAAGAACGTGTTGGCACCATGCTTTCCCTTCCTGTACCGTTCGATCACGGATCAACCTACCGAATGCGGGCCAAGAGAGAGCATTTCGGGACAAAGCCTCGTATGCCTGCGTTTCTCTAAACTCTCCTTCTCGATTCCCAGGGCGTCAGGTCATCGATGGTATGCATGGATGCAACCTGTTGCAGGTTGGGCAGCGTGCACTTGCCCGCTGGCGGAAATCTGGAAACTGGGAGAAAGTAGTGGCTTCAGCTCATCCCGGATTCTGCACGGGGAAGTGATCCCGACGACCACAAGCAAAAGGCCCAAAGTGCCGGTGGTGGGCCAAGCGTGCGTGTCCGTGGTCGTGGGACCCCCGTCGGAGGACGTGGACGGGGAAATGCAGGTGGCGGCGAGCGACGAGCGATTCGACGAGTGACGCCTCGGATGCACGTGCGTGAAAGTGCACCATGAAAAGAAAATGCACGGAGTATGTCGGTGCGAGGTCACCCTCAAAGAGGGTCACCACCGGCCAACTCCTTGAATCCGAAGTGGGGATCAACGACTCGTACCTGGATGCTGGGCTCATCGCGTCCGTGAGGAAGGTGCTTCACGTGGACGAGCATTCCGAGGATGTCCCCTTAGGTAAATGTGGTTTTGTTTTGTTTTCGGGAGCGTACCCTCACCGGAATTCTAGCAAATGGAAAAGTTGTCGTTGTAAGTAAGCCCTTCAAGTGCTGCGTTTTGCAAGACTTCCTTGCACAGGCGGACTTCCTACAGGGTTTGAGAGAGGAAGCTTTGGCTGCGAATTGCACCAAAAGAGACAATGATTTGTATTGCTTCCGTCAAAGTGTGGATGTTGAGGAGATCGAAGCCCCTAAAGTGAACGCATTGAATAGATTTTTCCACACAAGTTTCCTGCATTGGATGAGAAGTGTTACAGAGTGCCCTCTGAACGAGCATGTGGACGCAACGTTTTCCTTCTATTCCTACTGTGGTAATGCCCAGAGCATAATCTAGCATGTGTTGTTGTTTTCCTCTTCTGCTTGCCTGGAAACTGTAATGGTTAAGGAGTGCATGGATGCATGAGTGTTGTGGTTTGTGTTCCCAATGCAAGTGTTGGAACGTGTTGATTTTGTGTTTGGGAACTCTTGCATTGGGATGAGAGCGTGGCTTGAAATGTAATTGCCTTCACATTGACTTGGACCGTTTCCTTGTAGATTACTTATTGTGCCACGATGATAGATTACAGGATAGGAAGGTAGCTTTCGTGCTGTACTTAACTGAGGATTGGTGTTCAGAAGATGGAGGAACCTTTGATATGTTTGCAGTTAATGGTACTCTTTTTCTGTATGGACAATCTCCATTTTTGCATTTGTTTGTTGATCCTGGGGAACCAGAATCCTATACAGTGTCAGTTCCTTCTAATGCTCCTGCCTCGCTTGTTGACTGTAAGTGCTGATGCTCTTCCTTCACAGTGTAATGCATCCGTATTAGAAGTTGCTGTTAACTTTTCAGTTGTTTATTTGCCCTTTTGGGGTGTGCAAGCATCCAAATAGTAGTGATTGCAGTGAATAGACAACTGCATATGAAAGTGTTTCAAAAACACAAAAGCAAAAACAAAGACGGATGTAGCACAGCATGCACTTTCTCTGTTTGTAAAATGCATGTTCTTCAATGATTCAGTAGCTGAGAGTTTGAATGTGTGAAATTGATTTGTGCAATGCAAATTACCATGTCATTCTCAGAGAGGAACGAACCGCAGGAAATTGTAAAGTCTCTAGTCCCACGTTATAACCAGATGTTATTTTTCGAAGTAAATTCCAAGTC
This sequence comes from Raillietiella orientalis, assembly GCA_036172245.1. Classification (NCBI taxonomy): domain Eukaryota; kingdom Metazoa; phylum Arthropoda; class Ichthyostraca; order Raillietiellida; family Raillietiellidae; genus Raillietiella; species Raillietiella orientalis. The sequence continues at coordinate 342,528 of JAYWIR010000068.1, read as the reverse complement.
CTTTCATCAGGTAACACCACACGAAATGTTTTTTTTTGTGTTTTCATGCTCTGCTGATAGGTTGGTGAAGTGTTATCCAAAAGTAAAGTGCGTCTCTCTGTAAGTGGATGGTTTCATTGTTTCACAAAGGAGGATGTCACAATAGTTGATGATCCCCCACCTCTGTTGGAAAAGGCAATCGAAATCCAGGTATGAAATCCATGCAAAAGCACCTACATCGGAGAAATTGATGACTTTCATCCATGGGATGTTCGAGTGGTTTGCATTTCACAGCTTACGAAATGAGTGTTCAGGGAAATTGGTTGCCATGGCTTCATTGCAATGAATACACGTTTGCTTTGTAGCTGTCAACCATCAGAACTTCAGATGGTTGACAGGAAGGAAGGGAAGACAAAGAGGAATGAAGTTCCTTCCTCGTTGTCCGCATAATACATCATTCTGGCCATCCTTACCCAGTGCATGATCACTTGGGCATTTGTGCTTTTGGTCTTCAAAGGGATTCGAAAGGCAAAGAGGAGTCTGGGACAGTTGCACAATTCAGTGAATCTACCCATCGATCTTTGCAGATTCGACTGTCTTCTTGGTATGGAAGCTTTCCATTAAGAACTGTGGTTGTGTACTGGGAAACTTTCACCTGGAACATTGAATCAAGGCATTCGTTTTACTTCTGTAGACCTACGTATTCGTCGGTGGCTTTCTGTCAAGAACTGGTCATTTTACAAGGCTGCATGTTGATGGAATTGTTTTGTGATTTGTGTATTTCTTGCATTTTCCAAACCAGGTTGCCTGAATTAATGAGATGAGACAGTTGAATTTGTCAACTGGGGCGTTTCAAAATTTGATGGGTTTCATTGCAATTCGTCATGTCTTCTCAAGTACTTTGTGTCGTATGTGAAATGGTTTTCTGGATAGTGGGGAGCAGCAGAATCAAGTTGATGACCTTTGATTGCACAACACCTGTGGTTTTCTGAAGTGATTATCGAAGGCAATGGTGGTTTCTTGCATTTTTAACGTTTTTCTTGGGAATTTCTTCAACAATTTTTGGGAATGGATGATGGCATGCTGATGGAAAATGTTACTCTTGCATCTGCTTGGTCATGGAGTTTCATTTTAAAACGAACTTTCGTATCAAATGTACCTCACCGAAAACGTTTCAGCTTGTTGACAAAGTGCAAACTTGCATGGAAACAGGACAAATGCCAGGGACTTAAAAGTTTCTCTTTGACAGGAAGAACAATTCCGTTGTTGGATAAATCCGGCTTACTTGAAAAGAAAATTGCAGAGGAAACTTCAGCGTAAATTCGAAGAAGCATCGGAAATGCAATTAAACGACTTTTTTGTGAGGGACATGTATGAAGGTGCATCGGAAGCAATCATGCAGATTCCTGCAGACTGCTGGAAGACAAGAGGACCATCGAACCTGAGGTAACCCAAGTTTCGTGCTCAGTGAGCTCGGATGTATCGTAGTTGAGAGTGGTTTCCCTGAAAATGCAAGTAGGGTTCAGGTATGGGACTGTACCGTAAAGCAAAGGATTGAACACGGTCAAAGTATGGAACATTCATGGTTGATGTACCCTGCCCATACATTGCAAGTGTGAGCAAGGCTGATGTAGTGTCGTGAATGTTGCCTACTCACAACTAGAGGGTCGAGGTACATGTAGCTACTGGTTGCTGATGTAATGTTGACGTAGAAGGCTCGTGGAATAGAAAGTTGCAAAGCTAGTTGCTGTTGTTTGGATGCAAAAGACGTGCAAGATAGGAGTTGCTAATATTTGTAAACGTTTTGTGGAATGGCTTGGTTTGCAGCCATATACAAAGTGCAACTCCCACGCAAGAAGATACAAACCCCACATGAGCAGGAAGAACAGTTGCTGGTTGTAGGGATCGACTCACCACTTGGGGCGTGCATGCTGTGTCTCATTTGGGTGGATGGAATAAGCGTCTTCACTGCAGAATTTCCTTTCACGTCAAATAATTGCTGTGGAGAGATTCCGAGTTCTCATTCTGATTTCTGGTTTTGCAGGCGATATGAAACCTGCGAGGAGGCTGCTTATCCTGACCTTTTGAAAAAGCTAAAGAATTTTTTTTTGTCCGAAGCATTTCATCTGACTTTATCCAATTTAACTGGGTTGTCCTTGCACCGTTTGGCATCTGGAGGAAACGAAAACTCCGGTATGGTGTACCTGGCCGCAATGCATGATCTTTCTTCTTGGAAAATCAGATCCAAAGTGTTGGTTTGAAGTTCAAAAGTGGCAACACGGATGCTATACTTTAATGCACGATGAGGATGAGAGAAGCAGACAGCATGTGCTGGATGTGGTCACCTTCTTCTGTTGTGATAAGTGGATTCCGGAGATGGGAGGCTTTGTCACCTATGTGGCAAACAATGAAACCGAGGAGGTATTTCCCAGAAGGATTCCTCAGGATCTCCCAGTAACGATCGGATTTTCAGCTGCTTCGCATCACCCCTGATGAAAACTGTTTGGCTCTAGTTTATCGCGACGAGGACACTTTACGATTTATTAAATATATCAATCATCGTTTATCTACACTTGAAGAGCAATCTCATTTCTACAGCATTACTGCCATGTATTATGAATAAGATTCCTTCAAAGTTTTTGTATAAAGTGTGCTTGAGCCAATCCACTTGCTTGTTTGAATCGCTTTTCTTCCTTTGCAATACTTGCATTAGCACTGAGTGTGTTCTTCAGGATATTATTGATAAACATTTTATTGGTACTGAAAGGTCTCCTTTTCCAACCATCAGTGCCAACAACTGAAGCTCTTTCCTTGGCTTGCTCGGATTCCTTCAGCAATTCTTCCACAGCATGCACATGCAGTTCTCTGCAAAAGAACAAGTTGCATTCACCGATTGCTTGATTGTGCGGACGTCCAAAACTTCGGCACCGACGACAGTGACAAACATATAAGCAAACTGACCGGACTACTTTCATTTAGCATGTAGCCCCGGCTCACCCGGGTGAAAAAACTTTCATTTAGGATGCAATGCGCGAGTTACGCGTTTTTTTCCAAGTGACCTTTAATACGTTACATTCACTGCTGGTCATGCAACTTAAGGATTCCTTTTTGTGGATGCGCAACCACGTGCGGATGAACGCGTATGTTTCCGAACAGCTGATGCATTCCACCGAGGAATTCGATCTGGTTGAACAAAGAAAAGCCCACGTTGCCTGCGAGCAACGGAGTTCTCGGGCAGAAGAGCTTGAAGGCACGAAAGGCGACACCTGAGGTCACGCTGGACAAGCGGCTTTCATGCAGTACACGCGCCCGATGCGATGCAGTGCAATGCAGGGTGCACCACGTGCATGCTCTTCACGATTTACGACTTCCGAGATGACCTACCCGTTGCCTTTGCCGAAAGATCGGAGACTTACCGATTTGGGTCCTCCATTTTCTTTCCGAAAAAGAAAAACAAAATGAATGCACGCGCCCGTCCGCGGCGGCTTCGAAACACACCAGTCGATGGACTCACTTCGTTACGTCCATCCGTACAAAAGTCGAAGCACTCGGTGTTTTCAACGACCTCCAAAAGCAGAGCTCATGCGGTCATCAGCTTCAGGACGGCCTAAAACATTTCCGACTTGTTGCAGAATTCCGTTCCAACTCAAACACGACAGGGCTCACCCTTTGCAGTGAAAACTGCATTTGCTGGGATGCGAGGGGCCTCCGACGGACTCGCCCTCGCCCCTCAGTCAGGGTTGCCGTGTGCTGCGAACGTGAGTGCGGTTGCCGTTTCGTCTCTCCCCAGAGTCTGTAGCAGTGGAGACAGGCGGTTGTGGAGGATGGCATTCGCCACGCAATACCATAAGTTCCATTTCGAATGCAATGTGCTGTTCGCATCTTATTAATGGAATTCGATTCGCAGGTCCTATGATCTCCTTACGAAGATGACATTTTCTGTAAAAAAAAAAAATAGCTTCGCCAAATTTCTAAATGAATGTCAAAAATTGTTTTTCGTGCTTGTGGCTCAAAGTTGGACTCAATGTCAATGAATTAACTCGAATTCATAATTGGTTGTCAACATGCGGGAATACGCCGAATGGGAAACATTCTCGCACTTGCCTTTTTAATGAATCATTGCAAGCTTAGGTATTGCGCGCTCTCTTTAAATGCATGTCATGTAAACATTCATTTTGTTTCGTACTGTGTTCTTTATTCTTCGAGCAGTGGGTGGATGGGAGATGATGACGAACAACCTGTGTTACAACAATTGATCTCTTTCAAGCATGTGGTCAGTCCGTCATGGTTCGGGTTGTATTTTATTTTTTTGCTGAGGTGAAAACTTTTACCTTCATGGCTTCCAAACGTATCGGCGGTTTTCCTTTG